>WHYT01014215.1:14394-32449 GCA_009806455.1 Tetrax tetrax
GAGAGGAGATGAGAAGAGAATAAGATGTAAAAAGGATCCTGAGAGGCGTCTGCCAGCCTGTTGTGAGGAACGGCTGTAGACGCCAAGGTCAGTGAAGAAGGAGGGGGAGGAGTAATGTGGCTCCTGGCCAAGATTCCCCTACAGCCTGTGGTGATGACCATGGTGGAGCAGGTTGTCCCCCTGCAGCCCATGGAGGTCCACGGAGGGGCAGAGATTCACCTGCAGCCCATGGAGGAGCCCACGCCGGGGCAGGTGGAGGCCTGAATGCGGCTGTGACCCGTGGAGGGCCCACTGGGGCAGCTGTTCTAGAGGGACTGCACTCCCTGGAAGAGATGACCCACGCCGGAGCAGTTTCACGAAGGACTGTGGCCCGTGGGAGGGACCCCACGAAGGAGCAGGGGAGGAATGTGAGGAGTTCTTCCCCCAACGATGAAGCAGCGGCATGAAACAACGTGTGATGAACTGACCGCGACCCCCATTCCCTTTTCCCCCATGCCGCTCGGGAGGGGAAGGTAGTAGAGATAAATGTTAAGCCCGGGAAGAGGGAGGGGTGGGGGGAGGTTATCTTGTTCCCTGTCTCATTCTCCTGCTAGTTTTAGTAATAAATGAATAGTTTTTCCCCAAGCCGAGTCTGTTTTGCCCGTGACGGTAACTTTAAGGATTCCTCCCCATCTTTATCTCAAACCTCGAGCTGTTTTTCTTATATTTCTCCCCCTATTCTTTCAGAGGGTGGGGGGAGCGGGAGAGAGACTGCGTAGTCTGGTCCCGATTGGGGCTGAACTACGACAGATATTGTTATTATTAAGAAGCTGTAAGTAAATTACACTATCATTGTATATTAATAAATTGGATACAACAAATTAATTAAGAACTCCTTGTAGTAACATGATTTCCTAATGTTTTAGTCTTCCAGGCACTCATGTCTAAACCTTTTACTTCCTATTTCCCAAATACATCATGCTTTGTTGATAGCAATGGCTTGATCCCTTATGAGGAAAGGCTAGGAGAGCTGGTACCGTTCACTTTGGAGAAAATAAGCCTCTGGGGGTCTTATCAATGTATAGAAATATCTGGAGGGAGGGTACAAGGAGGACAGAGCGGTGTCCCGTGACAAGACAAGAGGCCCGTGGTGGTGCAATTGCACCCCCCTGAGTCATTCAGTGCTTTGTGCATGCAACCTTGAGCCAGGAATGGATTGCAAAGGCAATGTACCTGAGCAATGAGACTATCCTCTTATCTTTATGACCTAGTACATCCTAGCCTGGGGAGTGATACCAGGATCTCAAAAAAATCTAAAAAAATCTGGGTCTGCGTAATCAGCGGAAAGCACTAGAATATATCATAATCCCAGTTGGACTGAAATGGAAAAGTACCTGACAAAAGTCAATTATCTCAGACACTATAAATAACAACCCTAAGCAAGACTTATGGAGCTCTCCTGGATTGCAGCAGGCTGTGACCAGCAAATCCTCTGTGTTGGGACACCTCTCAGGTGTAGCCTCCTTAGACCGAAGGGGTTTAAGGACCATCTGCTGGCAAAGTCGATGAAAGGTCAGGACGAAGTTTGACTTCTTGAGGCTCAGTTATCACCTGTTGAGGAATGCCAATGTATTGTGAGTGTTTACTCTAAACTTGATAAAGAAGAGGGAACTTTTAACTATAGACTAGTGTCCTCTGTATATATATTTCATTGGATCCGAATATTTCAATCTGTGTTTCTGTGTTTTCTGTTTGTACATATTTATCTATATACATATATATTGATTTAGGATACCCTGTATTATGTTAGTGTGAATCTTCTAGTTCTTGAATGGGTAATTAAGTGGCTGTTTTAATTATAACATATTCTACTGAATCACTTTTTTAATCTTTAAATTGGTTAGTGATTAAGTGCTGCTAAAATCAACCTTCTGATTTATCTCACATCATTAATAAATCTTGAATTGCTGCTAAATCATAATCGTGCGAGATAGTTCATCTGCAACAGAGACCATAGGCACAAATTGAAACCCAGGAGGTTCCCTCTGAATATCAAGAAACATTTTTTTTTTACTGTGAGAGTGACTGTGCACTGGCACAGGCTTCCCAGAAAGAAAGTGGAGTCTCTCTCCTTGGATATATTCTAAAGCTGTCTGGTCATTCTCCTGTGTAGTAGTCTAGGTGGCCTTGCTTGAGCAGGATGGTTGGAAAATGTGTTCCAGAGGTTCCTTCCTTCTGTGATTTAGCTGCCTACAAATAGGTGCCCAGAATAGGCTGAGATCTCCCAAGTATTAAGATTGCTATGAATTACCTATTAATTACCATGTGTATGTAGTAGTGTGCTTTAGTGAAGCAACAGAAGTGCTTGTATGTAGAAGTGTGCTATAGCAAAGCACCAGAAGAAACAGTAAAAGAAGAATCAGAAGTATATGTTAGCATCATTTGTGTGATTTCATGCAAATGAAGAGGAGGAGCAAACTGAAGTAAAAATGAGGTATTGAGATGACGAAGAACAGAAATGAAGTGGCAAGAAAGCCAGAACCAGCCATGGCATGGGCATTGGACTAGATAATCTTTCAAAGTCTCTTCTGACCCCAACCATTCTGTGATTCTATGATTTTACAAGCCAACTAAGAATTGTGAAGCTCAGGAATTCTGCATGAAACCTGGAAGAGTGAAACAAAATAATGATGCAAATGATCCCAAGCAGCATCCATTCAAACAAGACTGAAAAGGAAGTTGAAAATTAGAATATTTTTTTTTTTGTCACCAGTGAGGAGGTGGATGCCCCTGATTCCCAAAAAGACTTTGTGGTGCCCAGCTGGTTCAGACCATGGAAAGAATTGGCTGTAAAATTCCATAGTCCTCTTCCTTGCTATGAAGATCGGACAGGTCCAATATGGTATTATGGAAGATGTCTTCTAAAATAAGAGAGGAATACTATGAGAAAACCAGGTGACAAGTGTATTTATTTGTGTGGGCTATTAATGATTGCACTTCCAGAAGGGTGGGAGGCTGATCTTCAGAAGTCGAAAGACTGTTTAGATGGTTACAAACAGAGGAAAACCTATTTGCTGTTGAGAGTGCTGCCACAAGGGATGCTCTGCAGGCTCCAGGGTTAATGGAGGTGGCAACAATGATGGCTCCACAAAGGACTGAGCACAGTTAGAGGTGAAAGCACAAATGGAAACAGGACTGGAAAGCCTTAATGGCAGTCCTGAGTGAGGACTGGGATCCAGAAACAGGAGATGGAGGTACTCGGGGATCAAATGGAGATGAAGATTTGAATTAAGACTGAAATGAGACACAAATTCCATGACTATGCTCAGCAGTGGAGTGGGGGTATGCTCAGTGCATCACATCTCCCTGTTCAGAAAGTTGTCCTTAATTTAATTCTGCTATTGTTTCAGTATTCCAGTTAGATGGTAATGGACAGTAGTGCTTTCATATGTAAGAAAATAGGAGATTTTTCTTGGGAACAGTTTTATACCCTTGGATTTTCATGTTTTTTTTTTTTTTTTCCTCAGTAGCCTTTTTTTTCATCTTAACTACTATTTCAGAATTCCAGCGATTTTTTTTTTTCATGGTACAGTCTTGTTATTTTTTGAGTGGGTGCTTACAAAATAGATGTTCCATGTGACTTCTTCCATCTGTACTTGCTTTTGCTAAAAAACAACAGATTGCATTGATGCTGATATTCGGGGAAAAAAAAATCATCTGCTAATGACATTGTTTCTCTTTGCATGTTTCCAATATGATTTTCTTCTATCTGTTTTCTTCTATCTACCAAACAACTATTTCATGCATATTTTAAAATATTTTTGCACTTTAAAAACATATAGAATCTCATTTGGTTAAAAAAAAAAGAAATCTTTATAGCAACCTTTTTAAGGTTTTCCCTTCAAATGATTAAATAATACTACAGGCCTATTTAATGATAGCTAAGCATTCACATCTTTTTATTGAGTAAATTATTAGAAAAAAAATATATAATATAAGTGCAAAGTATTCCAAAATAATCTAAATATTTAACTAATTGGTTTTCAATGGTCCATGAATCAGAAGAATTATTCGGTCTTCAAAGCAAATCTAAACTCTTCAGATTTAGATAAATGCTCTCCAAAAGTACAGGATCAGACCTTGAGTTAGAAGCACATTCTGCTTCAAATGAGTGGGGATCATGGAATGTATCTTGAATTTTCATTATATGGTAAGATGTGTCATGAATGCAAATGTTGAAAAATACTGAAAATCTCTAAATTTTTTCCTTTCTTCTTTCAGATCCAGAAGCTGATAACTGAGTTGTTATTCTGTTGGGGATTTTGAAAACCAACTGTGTAAAAATAGGATGAATACTTGCACATCTATATTATCTAAAAAAAAATGTTGTCTTTCACAAAACCTTAGTGAACAAAGTGGAAATATTTTCCTTTTAGTTATTTTAATATTTTCCTGTTTAGTTATTCAGTGTAAAAGGGCTTGTTAACAAAAAGAGAATGTATGGCCACATTTATTCCACTGCATTTTGATATTGCAGTATTCAAATCTAAATACCTGATCCCAGCAAGGCAGACACCTTAAACCGAACATAGAGTCTTCCTATGTAGTAAGCAGACCATTTCTTCTCGAGAGATATCCAGATAGCTCAAACAAGGAACCTCCATTTTGTGTAGAGAACGCCTCTGTCTTATGGAGTTGATTTTGAGTCTTGTGGGGTTTTCACGCTTTTCACAGAGACAAAATAAAAAAATAGTCAATATAATCTTATGGAAGTTCAGTCACAGCAGTATGTCTGAAGAAATATCCTGTCTTCCTTGCGGAGTTCCCTTCTGAAAGTGTACACCTAACAGACGATGAAGAGCAAACCTTTGGATAAAAATCTATTGATTTGCAGAACTCCTGGAAGAAATACCTGGGTTGCCCATAATTCTCAGTCAGTGAGAATTATAGCAAAATATTTCTACTCCTCAGGTTCTAATCATTAGGCAGGATGCAAGATGGGACTCTGCTCTGCTTGTCCTTTGGGAAGACTAAAGCAAATGGGAACCTGATTTGGTAATGAGATAACAAGGACACTCCAATGCAATCTGTTCTTTCACCCTAGTGTGGATCAGACTAAATCCAGTGAATCTTAAAGCAAAACCACAAGAGGTATACTTGTGAAAAAAGTAATGGAAGATGCAACATTTATCAGTGACTATTAACTGCCTTATACATATCCTCACATGTAAATGTCTCACAAAACACTTATAGCCGTATTTGGAGGATTTCATCTCATATTTAAATACAGACCCCCACAGTGAAATTCTGTCAATGTTTTTAGACTCTCTGAATGAAGGCACTTATTTGAAGGCAGTTTCTCTTATCTTAGATCTTCACATTAGAGTAGATCGATCTTTGGGATCCTCTCCAAAAGCATCTACATCTACTACATCTAAATAAGCATCCCAAGGAAAACACTAACACCAGCTATGGTTACATTTAGTCCTACAATTTCAAAGTATTGCCACTGAAATTAGTGCTTCGCTTTCCTTATTTTCCTATTTTTAATGTATTTTTGAACGCTATAATTTTGTCAGTGTCTTGGAGAATGCTCTTATCCAATTTTAAAGCTAAGAAATAAAATTGATCCATTAGCACTTTTAGCTTGTCTCTCTGTCAAATGCCAAAATGCTTCCTACCTGACTTGAGACCATCTTCAGCCTGCTGTACTTTTAAAAATCTCAAATAATTAGCTATATTATAATTACCTTCAGAGACAAATTCAATGTTTGGCATATTTGATTTGTCCATTTTGTCATCTACATTTATTTCTAATAATGTTCTTTACAGTAAAAAAAAAATAATTAATTTTTTTCATATGCATGTTCAAATATTTCTAGATTAATTATCTACATAACATTTTCCACATGATCTTTGCTTATCCATAATGTCATTTAATATTATTGCTATTAAAGTACAGACATTTTCCAACAGTTCCTTAAGAGATCCAATTCACGCATGATCATTTTGAGGAAAAATAACTTACTTTAATATGTATGACAAAGCCATTCCTAGCTGTATTAAAAAATAGCAGTCCTATTCCAGACTTGCTATAACAGCAAATATGTCAAGTCTGTTAACATGCTGATCAACAGCATAGCACCAAAATCTGGATACTTCTGCTACTTTAGCACTGTGCTATCTCTGACCACGAGTCTCACAGAGCAGCAAATGTTAATGAAGATTCTGTGCAATTGTCAATATTTTTTCCAAAGAGGACATATCTAGCTTGAAATAAAATTAAATGTACAAGCACAGTCTTCATCACTGGTCAAACTTTGACATTCAACAAGTTAAAATAACCGTATCTAAGAACTTAAGTCTTTTCTACACTCATGATCTCTCTTATCCTCTTAGTACAGACTGACAGGCTAAAAGCACAAACCAGACTGATAATTCACAGCACAGATGGTGCTGGAACTATAACAAACTATACATATAGTTTGGAGATTCTATAAAAACTGGGACAATTTATCTTAAAAGTTGCAACAGAAGTTGTATTCTCTTGTGTTGAATTGGTGGGAATTGCCAGCATCATTTACATCCTGGAGTGACATAAGATGCTGAGGTATGGTTAATCAGGTGGAATAGTTTTAATTTGCCTGCACATATTTAAGTAGATCCTCTACAGACAATGCCCAGATATTGATCACATTCGGGAGGTGTGTGTTATGACTATTTTAATATTTTTTTAAGAGAACATAAATTGCAGAAAAAAGCAAAAGCGTATTTGAAAAGAATTCTGAGGCACCTGAGTTGGTCAGGGAAAGATAGCTTAGAAACTTCATATTATATTTTTACCCACTTAAAGAGAAAAATGAAAATATAACATGGAGTTAGAGGGTTTTTTTTTTTTAATCTGATTATTATAGAAAAGGAAGTGTGGAGGCTGGGTTAGGACAATATTTATTCTTTCTAGTAAGAGAATGGAAGGAGGCATTGAAAGGCATTTTTATTTTTTTTTCCGCATTCTACATGCTGATGTAGTTAGAAAAATGTAAAGATTTAGGACCACTAGCTATAGAATCTTTGTACCATAGAATAAAGAGTATAACAGATTTTTTCATCAATTATGATTTAAAACAAAGATCCTTTAGAGATATGAACTTACTTTAACAAAATGTATTAAATTCCTAAATATTTATTTGTACATATAAACAAAATCGTAAGTCAAAACGAATTCATTTAATTTCTTTGTTTAGGTTATAGCATGATCTTTGTCTATATGTGGCTCTCTATATCTGTTCCTGCAGCTATTTAAAAAGTTCATAGGTAGCTTTATGTTTCAAACGCTACTTAATTGGAATGGGTTTACTACTTTAAAAAATGCATCAGTGAAAATATTCTGTTGTCTTAATTACCATTTTAGCATAAAGAAATATCTGTTTCCTTTCACTTTAAATATAATTTTTTGAAATATTGAAAATTAATCATTAAATAGATTCTTGACACTTAGTAAAGATCAGTCTTCCAGGTAGGCTATTTTCATATTATAAGTGCTTATTAATTTCTATAACGGTTTGGAAGAAAAAAAAACCCAAACAACATTCAAGGCCAGGTTGGATGAGGCTCTGAGCAACCTGATCTGGTTGGAGATGTCCCTGCTCCTTGCAGGGGGGTTGGACTAGAAGACCTTTGAAGGTCCCTTCCAACCCTAATCATTCTATGATTCTATGATTTTTTTTTTGTTATTTATGACCCACTTTTGAGACCATTGTTTAAAACCTGTTGCTTTACTATCATTCTTGATTGTAGCTGAATTGAATACACTTTAATGCATTTGCGTAGGACTTCACAAAAGGACAGAAAATAGTTAGACAATCTTCAAATTCAGACAATTTTAGTCACCTGTTTTCTTAAGTTAATAAATCAAACTAGTACTGGTTTTAATGCCTTGGCTAAAAATCAGAAAGATTTAAAATTATTCTTTAATGTTTATTTTAAAAATGGATGAGATTTTTATAATGTAGAGAGATCACAAAATATGTACATTCCATCAATGGTCTGGGAGAACATTAAAAAGAAACTTACACCTTTCACGTTAGTGCCTTAATCAGCGGTTTGTCTCTTTCTTTTGTATATATGGATATTAACTAGTCACCAAACATAATGCAGAACTATGTGTATCTATTATTCATTGATATTTAGAACAGTATTAAAAATATATCTATTTCATATGAAATTTTGTCTTCCTATATGTAATTTTATTTGCTCAGCAACCATTTGGCTCAGTTTTATTCCTTGGCCTGGTTAGAAAATGGAATTATAGCAGAATTGTAATTATATCTCTAGATTAGAATCCTACCCAGAAGAGAATCATATATTAACTAATTTAAATTGCTAAAATTTTTTTCAGTTCTAAATTGAAGTGTTTGTTAGAAGAGCTAGGCATGAATGTTGTATTTTTTGGTGCATACAACCACTGTTGAAAAAACATGCTAAGATTGAATGAAATATACTTTATAAACAAATTCATTGCTCTGCACTGAAAGAGGTCACTTAAAATAATGTGAGCCAGCAGTCTACGCACATTGGCACTAACAAGTTAAATCACTTGGACATAATGATGGGACTGTATCCTTTCTAGAGAAAATGGAGGTACAACAGTAGTCCATTGAGAGACGCTATTCAGAGAAGACGACTGACTGAAAACATGAATAGGATGTTGGCACTTTTAAGAAAGAGAAAAACGCTATACAGTGACATGGAAAATGTTACAGTTACATTAAATGCTGTGTATAATATTTTAAAGTGATATTTCAGAACTAGAAAAAAATTTAGATAATAAATCAAATTTTAACTCGTGAGGAGGATGGGGTAAAGGGCTTTATTCAGTGAAGTGATGGAAGGGCTTATATTATTTGATTTGGAGAAGGAAGGATGGAGAGTAAATGTGATAGTGTAACATTAAAGTAAGGCTAATAGAACTGCAGGATCAATTGTGTCAAATCCTATTATCTGATGCTAAACATAATAATACTTTATTTGATTTCAATAACAGTTCATATAATATTTATAGCACTGAATGTTTGAAAGGAAAATAAAGTCTGTGTCTGACATTTGTAGAAAAAAAAAGGAATGTATGAATGTATATAAGGAGGCATGAGCATGAACATATATCCTGCCTAGATTCTTGTCAGCAAAAACAGCTCCACAGAAAAAAGTGATGATCAAGATAATTTCTATTTATGCTATTTTGTAAGAAATGTATACTAATAAACTGATCCATCCAAGAAGCCTTATGATAAATTCCTCTTATCATCTCAGCTAATGTAAAATCAGATAAAGACTTGATAGAAAAACCTCCCTGTTAAATTAAAGATCAGCCAAAGTGCTAACTGACCTTGGGTCTTGCCTTATCTACTTGTGAAATAATTTCCATGAGAAAAAAAAAGCGGTTGAAATTGTTACATTGCAAGAAATAAAAACAATTTATTGAATATTTTTATACCTCTTATCTTTACTTAAAGAATCAAGAAGGATTACAGAGCCCTAGGAGCGATAGTTAAGGACTCTGGGGTGCAGGTATTCTTTTCATCAGTCCTCCCGATCAAAGGGAAGGGGCCTTAAAGGGCCAGTCAAATCCAGCAAATCAACAAATGGCTACAGAAATGATGCCACAGCCAGGGATTCAGCCATGGGACTCGCTTTGAGAAACCTGATCTACTGAGGGTTGACGGGGTCCACCTGACAGAGAAGGGGAAGAGCATCTTCAGCCATAGGCTTGCCAAGCTGGTAAAGAGGTCTTTAAACTGATGTTGTGGGGCGAGGGGAAGCACAATCCATCCCACTACTCTTAGTATGGCACCAGTGCCAGCAACAGGTGCCCAGAACCTGAGGAAGGATCGCAGGTAAATGCAAAAGCACTTAAAGTGCAACTCAAAGGAATTCCAGCCACTCTAGCCAGCAAATTGGCTTAATCGGGGGCTCAGCTTAAGTGTCTCTATGCAAATGCACGTAGCATGGGGAACAAACAGGAAGAGTTAGGGATGTGTGCACACCTGCAGGCCTACGACCTTGTTGACATCACAGAGATAAGGTGGGATGGCTTCTATGAGCGTGGAGTTGGAATGGAGGGATATAGGCTCTTTAGAAAGGACAGGCAGGGGAGATGAGGAGGGGATGTCACCCTCTATGTCAACAACCAGCTGAAATGCATGGAGCTCTGCCTGGGGATGGACGAGAAGCTGACAGAGAGCTTATGGGTCAGGATTAAAGGGAGGGCAGGGACAAGGTGAAATTACAGTGAGGGTCTGTTACAGGCTACCCAACCAGGAGGACTGAGCAGATGAGGCCCTCTATAGACAGATAGGAGCAGCTTCACGGTCAGAAGCCCTGGTAATCCTGGGGGACTTCAACCACCCCAATATCTGCTGGAAGGACAATACAACAAGGTACAAGCAATCCAGGAGGTTCCTGGAATGTGTGGATGACAACTTCCTCCTGCAAGTGATAGAGGAGTCAATGAGGAGAGGTGCTATGCTGGACCTTGTTCTCATCAACAAGGAGGGGCTAGTGGGGAATATGGAGCTCAAGGGTAGCCTTGGCTGAGCGACCACGAGATGATGGAGTTCAAGGTGCTTAGGGCAGTGAGCAGGGTGCTCAGCAAGCTCACCACCTGGACTTCAGGAGAGCAGACTTTGGCCTCTTCAGGGATCTGCAATGGCAGAATACCATGGGATAAAGCCCTGGAGAAAGTCCCAAGAAAGTTGGTTGATATTCAAGGATCAGCTCTTCCAAGCTCAGGAGCATTGCATCCCAACAAAGAGGAAGTTGGGCAAAAACACCAGGAGGCCTGCATGGATGAACAAGGAGCTCCTGGACCAACTTAAAAACAAAAAGACAGCCTACAGGTTGCCCAAAGAGGTGGTAGATGCCCCATCCCTGGAAACATTCAAGGCCAGGCCGGATGGGGCTCTGAGTAACCTGATGTAGTTGGAGATGTTCCTGCTCATTGCAGGGGGCTTGGACTAAATGACCTTTAAAGGTCCTTTCCAACCCTAACTGTTCTACAATTCTATTATTCTATTCATATTTCTTCATCTTCATGAAAAGTGGCATCTAGTAGATTTACTTCGTAAAGGCAGACTTCATTAAACCTTTCAGTTTTATGACGAGTCCAAAATCAAACTCCAGATTATCTTATTTGTAACACTTCACAGATGTGGGATAACCAGCAGATGTATTCTGCTTTAATATATTCCATGCATGATTTTTTCACATGTTGAAATAGCAGTAGTTTTTTAAAATATAATTCTATATAAGAGTAATGTAATGAAAGTGACTACATTTCTTAAACCAGGAGATTTATACATTAAGGTATAAATTGACAGTGCATTGTCTTCTCTCCACTGGGTCTCTGAGTGAATATATAATCTACATAATGTCTAACATACAGTAAAACATGTAAACCCAAGTATTTAGGCATAAATTTGTATTTAATGATTTTGTACACAAAGTTCCTTATGGATGCTGTAAGGGTATGTGGAAGGAAACTGAGTGTCTGCTCAAAGTCTTTCTCAATGGTCAAGGGTCTTTTTAATGCAAAAAGGCATGATAGGAGACAGGAAGTTATAAGCAAGATTATACAGAAGCACAAATCTGACGAAGGGATGGTAAGAGAGGTTGTGATGAGAACAAACCTAGTCAGATGCACTAATTAGTAAGGTTATGTGGAATGTGGAAGTGTTTATTTTCTCAGTAAGATTATCTGACTAAGGACCTTGTCAAATTGGGATGAGGAGGAAAGGGAGAGGGACAAATACACAGAGACATAAAATCTGACCATGCCAGTACTTGGGGCATCCATGAGTGTGTGTGTGCTTGTGACTGGAGAGCGTGTGCCCATGTATGTGTGGACATGTGTGTGTGTGCCTGCACTAGTGACCTTCTGTCTCTACCAGTTGAAGAGGAGAAGGAGATGGGAGGTAGCTGGCTGTGCTTGTGTCTGATGTGAATCCTGTCCATAGGTGCTGCTTGAAGGCAGCGTCTTCTATGTGGCAGTCTGTATGACCAGCCGTCTCAATGTCCTTGGTGTGTCTGTGTCCATGTCTGCTTTCGCATCTCTGTGATATGTGCTCAGCTCTGTTACTGGTTGAAACTGCAATGGGGAAAGTGGCAGCCATGTGCCCCAGCCTGGACAGGGACCCTGGGTCCCCAAGCACCAGTCTGGGCTTCAGCAGCCAGGCAGGAGAGGTCCTGGGCTGCTGGAGAAGGGTATCCAACTTTAGAACACATCTTTAGAAGAGCATGGGCCATGCTGTTTCATCACTTAACAGACGTCATAGAGTAAACAGTTCAGAAAACTAACATTTCTTATATTCTACCAAAATAAAGTTGTTTTCTTTGCACTTTTATGTTTTATTTTACCACTGTATAGTTATGAGGTAAATGTCATGAAAACACTGTTGTCTTTAATTTGTTTACAATTGATTTAATTTGAGTGGCATTTAACACCTGCAGAATAGATGATTGGTGGCCTGTCTTCTAATTGCTCTATTTTTCTATATACTTTGCTATATTTTATAGTTATTTTCACCTTTTTTCACCACCTAATCCACAAAATCAAACGACTGGCTCTTCATTGGAGGTGCCCATTAAGTGTGTGCCAGGTTTGCAGGGTGCCATCTAAACAAAATTTTAGGTATCAATAGACATGCTGCAGCTGAGTTTATAAAATTATTCAGTAGATTGCAGTTAAGAAAGAGAATAGGTTTGTCTCTACAAGACAGAAAGTTACCAAAGCTGTATATTTCTATTAATATGCTTATTTATTTTGATAGCTAGTTATATAGTTATTTAGTTATTTCATTGCTCATGTCTGAAAATATAATTTCAAAGTGCTTTTTGTGTGAGAGGTTAGGACACCTACTAGATAGTGCACCAAATATCTACATAGGCTTATTTCAGAAGGGACATTTCATCTTTCCCCCTCAGATCTTATATCCATTTCTGTGGCAAGAATGTTTTGTTACGACATTTTGAGGACTAAATTTATTTCTAAAACTCCTTCAGCAAAGCTCATCTAATTGTGTCCTATCTAGCACAATATGTTCCTTCTAGATTATATTTTGAAAAGTACACTATAGGTTTCCTATGAAGGAAAAATGCTGTGAGTTGCTGGCCTGGTCTGTCAAGGATCGGTCATATGATGAAAACACCTTTATAAGGTGAACAACAGCTAAGCATCTGGTTTTCTCTGATCAGACTAGGCACCTGGACAGGCCAGCCAATCCACTCTGAGTGAAAACAATGTGTTACATTTCAGCCCTTTGCTGCAGGACTGCTTTTACAAGCATTTTGGGAGGCATTTTTCTGACTGGAATACCAAGTCTTAATATGTTTTGCTTAGCCTGGAACTCCAGACTGGATCCCCTTTCCCCAGGATCAAACCAAAATGATCAATAACCAAATCTCTTCTAAAGGCACATCCTTTCATTTTAAAAGAAATTAGATTGTAATTGATCTCTTACCTTTGCTTTGTAGTATCATTCTTTAATCCTGTTGGAATTGTATTGCATGCTGTTAGCCAAACTCTACGTCCTGCTCTGCTCCAAAAAAAGCAGATGAACAGGACCACAAAGCTATGGAGTCTTGTCTTTGTGGCTCATATAGTCAGAGCTTCCTCATAAAGAGGAAGGAGAATCTTAGAAGTTGTGGTGGTTTAGCCCAAGTCACCACACAGTTTCTTGCTCACCATCCCCCTCCCCAGTGGGAGGGGGAAGAGAAATTGGGAAGAAAGGAAAACTTGTGGCTTGAGATGAAGACAGTTTACTAAAACAGCAAAGAAAAATTACAATAATAACAGAATATAAGGATATTAAAATATACAAAATGAACTATGCATGATTTCTCACCACCCAATGTCCGAATGACTGATACAGCCCATCCTGAGCAGCGATAATGGAAATGACACTGAGCAGCAAGCAAAGGAACGAAAGCGAGCAGCAAGGTAGAGAGAACAATGCCAATGAGCAAGAGAGAGAGACGAGATGGAAAAATAGAAAATGGATGCATGCCCCCTGCCATGGGCAACCCCCACTTATATACTGAGCATGATGTTTATGGCATGGAATACTCTCTTTGGCCAGTTCAGGTCAATTATTCTGTCCATCTTTCTCCCAGCTTCCTGCATCTGCACATTAGCAAGGCTTGGAAACTCGGACAGTGTCCTTCATCTCATTAACAATAACTTGCATCACTGGTGTGTTTATCAACCTCCTTCACATCTGAAATCCAAAACAAACCGGCTACTGAGAGGAAAATTAACTCCATCGCTGCCGAAACCAGGACAGAAGTAAAGCAGTAAACCTTACTTGACCATCTAGTTCATCTCATATTCCAGTCACTATGATATTTCTTTTCTCTTTTTAATTTTGTTTTAAACTTGTGAATTCACCACTAATTTCATTTCTAAAAAGAAACTAAAAGAAGACTGTGTAGAACATCTGCTCACAAGGGAAACATAGATGTCCGTTTTCCATAAGCATCTTCATAAACAAGTCTTAAATCTATTGAAGAGAGCTAATTACACCCATTCTGTCAAAAGAAACTCTCAATGAAAACAACCTAGGCACTGATTGCCAGCATGGATAGATCTTTAATTGTCATTCCTTAAGCTCACATATTTTACTGGAAATTTCTGATTTACTGACTACAGCAAGAAATTGAAAAGAAGATATTTTGTGGAATGGGACGGGGAGGGGGATATTAGAAAATGTGAATGTGTCACCGATTAAAACCAGACTAAAATTATTCCTACATTATCCAGGGTTACATCCTAGGAAATCCAACTCTGAATTGTTTCTTTGTTGTTTTTGTTGTGCCTTTTAAATGAACTAGGAAAAAAGAGTTTTGTATATATATTTTATGAGAAATTAATTAACATATCCTCCCAATTAAAGATGCCATCTTTTCAGAATGTGAGTCAGTGATTAGAAATGGTCATTTCTGTTGAATTTTATGCTTTGACATAAAATAATAATTCATTCCACCAAGGGGATTTACCATTCTGCGCAGATGAATATGTCTTTGAAGAAGATGAGGGCAAAGATTCCCTGAAGGAAATTTATGAATCACTCAGTATCATTTAGAGATACAGCATAAGCTATATAATACAGGTCAACAATAAAAGTCATATAAATCCCAAGCTTGTCTAAAACAAATTATCTGGCCCTCCATGTTAGGAGTTATACTCAGGTTGGTCTTCAATTTAAGAAGGGAGGAATTCCTACTAATGTAGAGAACAAGCTCAAGTACTCTCCTCTGTTGATGTTCCATATTAGCCCAAATTTAGAGGCTTAATATAAAGCCTATCTCCTTAACTGATTCTGTTCATAAAAACAGACCTCCTTCAGGGAAACAAATTCAGTATTTTATTTTGTCAGTCTCTTGGAGAAAAAAAACTACCAACAACAAACAGATGATCACCCCATTCCAAAAAGGATAAGCTTCTCTATTCCTTATGTTTTAAGGTCATGAGAATAGATAAACAGTTACCCAAGCATGAATATTTTTGGGATTTTTTCGTCTGTCAGGAATTTGTGTTCCTCTTAGAACACAAATTGTATGGGATATTCAGAACTTCCTATAGGAGATGACTAATTCATTTTTATAGGTAAGTGCATTTAACCTTACACAATCAGGACTGAGTGCTCCCTTATCTGTATTATTCTGCTCTTAGCTATGAATTCATGTTTAACAAAACTGAGAAAGCTTTCAGGACTGGGAGAAAACAGAAATGTCAAGGGCTGATCTAACCCACTTCACAAAGACAATGTGAAAACGTTAGAGTTTTGTAAAGATCTTCAGCTTGCTGCAAAGTCTGACAATATAAACGAAAAACCTTTTCCTCTGGTTGAGTTCCATGACACATATAAGACAGACTGTACAGTAAAGATGGAAGGCCAAATTTAATTGTATTTAATATCCTAAGAATGGTAATTTCACAAGGTACAACATTTATCAGAAAAAAAAAAAACCAGTGTGTGTGAATGTAGAGTCTAAATAAAAGAATATGTGAGAGGATTCATTTTGCTTATATGAAATTGAAATTAGTATTACTTATTTTCTTCCAGCCCATATTACAGGTTTTTTTTCCTATTCATAAACTGAGCTATATTCAGCTCGTTCTTATGGATACATTTGTAAAGGTCATTATGCAGCAACAGTCTTAACCATGCATTAAAACATAGAAGTAGTCCATTGAAGCATTCTTCTGAGACTCTTTTTTTATTTTGGATCGTGTTTTCTCTATTTTTCACATCCCTTCTCTAGAGGGCACAACCTGTCAATAAGTCATACTGCCTCTGCTTTTCACGTGTTGACCCCAGCCAAACACTTCTGAGTGATTTGGTAGAAGCACTCTGTTGCACTGAGAGCACTGCATTCCCATAGATCTGATAGGGACTCCAGTCCAACTTCTTTTGTGCACAAAACTACTTTTCATGCCTCTCAAGCTGATTCACTCCTTCCTACTAGAAGTGCTTTCAGCACTTGATGTTAACGAACTTTGTGCTTCCTGCTGCAATGACTGTAGAAATGTAATGAGCTTCTACTATTGTACAGTGCCACCATGAACTCAGTTAAGGGAGTTACAACTAGTTGCTCCAGAAGACAACATTATTATGCCTGAGATTTTGTTTGCCTGTTAAATAATCTAATTAGGTTCATGAAGGAAACAAGTCTGCTTTACAATGGAACATTGGCTAAATGAATGTCTGAACAAAGACAAGTCCTTCATAAATATTATTTAGTATTATTAAATAAACCCTTGACCAATCTGCTCTCAGCAGAACATCTTACATTCAAGTTATTCATATCCAGAAATCATTAGTACTTTGAGCATTTATAATTCTGTAATATACATAATGAAATGAAACATTACTTATAATTCAATGTTAGTTCCTCTCCTTTCTTATCTTACCAAAATAAAATATAAGTCAATTTCATAGAAATCCTTGCTCACTGATGCAAATATTCTGATAAATGATTTTTCTCTTTAAGTGCAGATTGATTTTACAAAGACACAAGCACAAATTTAGGATTTACAATATGGTTTTAAAGTAATTGCTCACAGGAAGTGAGGCCCAGAGATTTTTGATCAGTGGAGTTTAAAATGATTAAGCCATTAAAGCACTAAGCAGCATAACAGTCTAGGTGTTTCTGAGAAAATGTAGGAGAACTTGATTTTTGTACGGCTCTGGAGATACATGAATAAAATGTAGAAAGAAAGAGAGGTTTGATATTTTTAGTACTCTATTTGCCATCAAACTCATCTAAACTTGTCTTTTTTTTTTTTTCACACTTTGCTACAGCTCTATCTCTTTTAGATACCTGATTTTTTCCTGTCTCCTAACTATTTTACAGAAATCTTCTGCTGAGCTCTGGAATCCACTGAAGGTTAAATTTGTCTTCTTGTAATTCATGCAGAGTAACAGAAATACTGCTACACCACCAGCTTTTGAAGCTCGGGTCTGAAATAAGTAGATAAGAAGTAGATATTCTTCCTCAGCAGGGGAATGAAAAAAATATGTTTAAAATATTGGAAAGCTGACTCAATCTCTACAATCAGAGAATGAATTCTATTATAACTTGACATTATTTTGTGGGTTTTTCTTTATATCATGTAAGAATATACACGAATCAGCACAACACTAAACAGTCAGGATCAGATCCACTAATTAGATAAGATTCTCACGTATTTCTCTGAAGCACTGTCGTAGTTCAGCCCCAATCGGGACCAGACTACGCAGTCTCTCTCCCGCTCCCCCCACCCTCTGAAAGAATAGGGGGAGAAATATAAGAAAAACAGCTCGAGGTTTGAGATAAAGACGGGGAGGAATCCTTAAAGTTACCGTCACGGGCAAAACAGACTCGACTTGGGGAAAAACTATTCATTTATTACTAAAACTAGCAGGAGAATGAGACAGGGAACAAGATAACCTCCCCCCCACCCCTCCCTCTTCCCGGGCTTAACATGTATCTCTACTACCTTCCCCTCCCGAGCGGCACGGGGGGGGGGAAAGGGGATGGG
>WHYT01014215.1:44858-56909 GCA_009806455.1 Tetrax tetrax
GGGAGGCCAGAGGGTGAGGCCTGCAAGGCCCACAAGGCTCGCGCCTCCCCCTCTCTGCCCCCGCTCAGCTGCTTCACATCTTCTCTCCTGTCTCTTTTTTTTTTTTCCTGTTTTTCCCCTTCTTAAATACGTTATCGCAGAGGCATTATCACGGGACATTCTGCTACCAATTGGCTTGGCCTTGGCCAGCAGCGGGTCCGCCCTAGGCCCGGCCGAGTCCACTGAACAAAGGGGAGCGACTTCTAGCAGTTTCCTACAGAAGCTACCACCTTAGCCCCCCCCTCACTAAACAAAGAGATAGGAAACTGGATTAAAATTATCATCAGAGAATTCCGTTTGTATTAGAAAATTATCTCTGATTTCATACAGGGTAGATTGAGGGCATACACCTGCTGTTTAGGAAAATATTTAGGAAAACATCCAGTTCAAAAACAAACAAACCAGCAAACGAAAAAGAGCTACAGTTTGCTTTTCTTTGTATTTTCACAGCTAAGAAGAACAGTAGGATTTCCATGAGGGGTATTTGTTTCCATTGAATTCCCAGTGACTGTTCCAAAGACCTTCTGGAGAAGCACAAAGACACTCTACTCTTGCTTGTTGTTTGGTAAGAAGTGAACCACCATCAAGACAGGAACATTTTGTTTTAAGGATCATGTGCTTCCTCTCTGTAGTTACTAACAAGAATTTCAACACAAGATTTTTAACATATTGAAAATCATAGAATGATAAAATGGTTAGGGTTGGAAGGGACCTTTAAAGGTCATTTAGTCCAACCCCCCTGCAAGGAGCAGGGACATCTCCAACTTGAACAGGTTGCTCAGAGCCCTGTCTAACCTGACCAGGGATGGGGCATCCACCACCTCTCTGGGCAACCTGTTCCAGTGTTTCAAAACCCTCATTGTAAACAATGTTTTCCTGATGACTAGTCTGAATCTACCTCCCTCTATTTTAAAATCATTACCCCTTGTCCTATCACAACAGGCCCTACTGAACAGTCTCTCCCCATCTTTCCTGTAGGCCCCCTTGAGGTATTGGAAGACCGCTATCAGGTCTCCCCGGAGCCTCCTCTTCTCCAGGCTGAACAGCCCCAACTCTCTCAGCCTGTCCTCATAGGAAAGGTGCTCCACCCCTCTGATCATCTTCGTGGCCCTCCTCTGGACCCTCTCCAACTGGTTCATGTCCTTCTTATGTTGGGGCCTCCAGAGCTACACAGTACTCCAGGTGGAGTCTCACCAGGGTAGAGTAGAGGGGGAGAATCACCTCCCTCGACCTGCTGGCCATGCTTCTTTTGATGCAGCCCAGGATGTAGTTGGCTTTCTGGGCTGCAAGTGCACATTGCTGGCTCATGTTGAGTTTCTCACCAACCAACACTGCCAAGTCTCTCTCCTCAAATGAAAATTTCAAGCATATTTGAAAAAGTTAAGCAACACTTTAAATTTTAATGTTAATGACTTTTTTTTTAATATAGATACCAAGTTATTAGAACAAGGATCTAAGACTGAGAAAATTAACCTAGAAAATTAACCCTTGGTACTCTCTACAGTTGGACTTAAAGTGAACCACAATTTGGAGTCTTTCCTGGTTTGATAGAGCTTGTTTGGAGGATTATTAAAGTTTTACTATAAAATTACTAATGCATACTCAGCTTTGAAGAAAACTTTTGCTAGGAACTATTAATAAGATATATGTTGTCCTGTATCTGCTGCCGCATTTATCTTTTCATAAGCCCCTTCTTTGTGTCTTCTTAGTCACTTAGGAGTCTGTTCTCTTATTCCTTTCATTTTTATCTTTCATTCACCTTTCAACTTTCCTCATATTTATTCTAAATCCTTGTATTCAGTATTTATTTAAAAATGCAATGACTAAGTAGTGAAGAGAGACTAACTATATAGTGTTGATATTTGTGAAACGCACAATAACTCTGTAGGCTGAAATCTGATAGTCATAGAATAGCTGTTTCCAACCATACTGTTCTAGTAACTCTCCTCCACAACATGGGAAGGCAACTAGCTTGCAGCATGAAGAACGAGCACTGATGAAGGTGTAGCTTTGTGGCATGGGATATATTTTTTTTTAATTGCTTTTTCTTTTTGTTTTGTTATTAAATTAAAGGTGATGGACATTACTATAAATATGAGATAGTAAATCTTTTTCTACTATAGATGAACAACAAAGCTGAACCAATGAGCCAAAGATAAAACACAGAATTTTTGTACTTAGTACTATAAAGTATTTACAAGACCTAAAAAGACTAAAATGAGCACCAGCTAAAGACCTTCAAAAGATCTTGCTTCATTCCTGCAGCTGCTTTTGTGCTTTCTTTCTTTATCTCTTGATAACATTGCTCAAACTGCCTGTGTTTTTTCTTTGTTAAGCTCATTTGGAGCTGCCCCTGAGACCAAAGAGGCATTAAGAAATGAAAGGGTATACAGAACTTTTCTTTCTGTTTTTGCCTCCTCAGATCTGTCCTCTTTAGTCAATTTAGGCTGAGGAAAGCTCAATTTCTGTCAGGGTATGTACCTCAGGTAAAATTTTGTTCCTATCCATCGTACTTATTTGCTGTCAGCCTTGGAAAAATATCTTCCAATTATCTGAACTAACTCTGCCTGTTAGTTATGCTGTTATACTTCATATTTTCACTGTATTAGGCACAGAAGTGAAATGACTGCTTCCAAAACATTTATTTTACTTTCTCTTCTTTGTCTGCACATTTTCATGAAACAAAGGAAATGAATGGTGAGATTCTGGCATTAAGTGTAGCATTCAGACTGAATTTCCCAATCCAACTCTTATCACATCGGAATAAAGGTTAAGCTTTTCATCCTTTGCTGATCTATTTATGTTATTTAAGAAGATCCAAACTGATACATTTCACGTATATTTTATTTCAAATCAGTTTTCTTTTCAAATGCTTGAGTATTTTTTTCCACTGAAATGGTCTGGATTTTCATATGAATATCCTTTTATCTCTTACTTCACACCTCACATAGAAAATCTCTTGATCTGTTTTCAAGGGCATTGTAGGACAATAGCAGTGCTCAGAGAGAAGAATGAGTTTCTAAGGAGCTCATTCAGTTTTCTATAATGGTACATACGAATATAATATACATGCATCAAATTCATGTATATGTAGGATATATGTCCATATGTTAATTTAAGTGCACCTGTGTATACTGGGATACACATGTACAGTTTAATGTGTATATATACATTAAGTTGTATGGTTTGTATTTTAGACATATTTAAAAATAAAACTGAATTCATTTTTTCAGGTAGATTTCTTGTATACTTCTAGAGATAGACCCAAGCATGTATGTAGGCATGAATATTTATGAATAAATTCTGAGCTGAAAATACTGCATGTTACGTGAAACACAGCAACATCTACTCATGTATTTTTTTCATCCACCTGAGGTTTAGGTAACTATTTCTTAGAGTGTAATTATTTTTCCTCTATAACATAGAAAAATATAACTGATTAGTCTAATGTCCTGTTGAAGCCTATTTCAACCCTTCAGTTAAGCTGTCTGATGTAATCTGAAATAAAATTTGAGCAGTTAAGTAGATACCTCAAATATGATATTTGGGTGACTGCACATCCATTGAAGAAGTTATTAAAAGAAAAATATGGTGACACAGGCTATAAATTCAGGAACCAAAAGGATATATTATGGGTAGTTGATATTTGAGACAAGATACGTGCTGAAATCCATTCTAATAACAATGGAAGTCTTCATCCATTACACATGAGTAAATAGAAAAAGGTCAAGTACAGCTTGGAGGGACACTTCAAATGTATCCAGCTACAAATTCTTCTCTTCTCTTATCTTATTGATTCAAATTCCTTTGCCAAATTACAAATAATAGTTCTTCTAACTAAATAATAATACTATAACAATTTATAGTGTTGTTCAGTACAAGAAAATTCCTACCTTTACCCCAAAAACGTAACAAAACCTAAAAAATAACACTGAATATTTTTCTGTGTGTATTCTGTGTAGTTTTCTAAGTACTTCCAAACACAAAACATATAATGGCCAGACATTGTTATTTGGAGTATATGAGCATTCAAAAACAGCCAGAGAAGTGACCTTTGAATGACCTGCATATTATGCGCAGCCATAAGGAGTGGGCCTGTGAGAACTTTAGGAGGTTCAACAAGGCCAGCTATTAAGTCCTCCATCTGGGTCAGGGCAATCACCAGCATAGCTACAGACTGAGGGATGAATGGATTTAGAGCAGCCCTGCAGAGGAGGACTTGTGGATATTGGTGGATAAAAGCTCTTGGACATCAGCTGGCTATGGGCACTTGCAGCCCAGACCTCACCTGGAGTACTGTGTCCAGCTCTGGAGTCCTCAGTACAAGAAAGATGGACTTGTTAGAGCAGTTCAAGAGGAGGGCCACAAAAATGATCAGAAGGATGGAACACCTCTCCTCTGAAGAAAGATGGAGAGAGCTGGGATTGTTCGACCTGAGGAGTAGAAGGCTCCAGGAAGACATTACTGCACTCTTTCAATATATAAAAGAGTCCCACAAGAAAGTCTTTTTACCAGGGCCTGTAGTGGCAGGACAAAGGGTAATGGTTTTAAGCTGAAAGAGGGTAGATTTAGACTGGATATTAGGAAGAAATTCTTTACTGTGAGGGCGGTGAGACACTGGACAGGTTGCCCTGAGACGTTATGGAAGCCCTGTCATTGGAATTGTCCAAGGTCAAATTGTATGGGTCTTTGGGCAACCTTTTCTGGTGAAAGATGTCCTTGCTCACAGCAGGGTGTTTGACTAGATGATCTTTAAAGGTCTCTTGCAATCCAATTCATTCTATAATTACATGATTCTATGATTATTTTGCAAATTTGCTAATAATAGAAAGACTGTTTAAGAAAATATTTCTACAGCCACCCCAAAGGTCTTCTAGCTTATATCATCATAAGGCTCTCCATGCAATTTTTCATAATCGTCGTACATGGGAATTATTTTTTTAAGGTTTGTTTTTTTTTTTTTAATTAGTTCACCAAACTCAATAATCAAAGGGATTAATGTTACACAATGCTAATACAATGAATACTGACAACTGTATTACACATGAGCATCTTAAGGTTTTTTAGTTATAGATGAATGGATAATAAAGCTAGCTACTAGATTCCAGAAGAGACTGAATTCTAAAACATACAAAAATTCATATATTCTATTAATATACAATAAAATTTAAATAAATAATTGTACACTTGGGTAAAAGTAATGTCATAGAGAAAAGTTTGATGTTACTGTTTTAGGAAATACTAAATAATACTGACATATTTACTTTTGCTGCATTAAGAAATGGAAAAGCTTTGCTGTTTTGCTATTTCATGTTTTTTTAATTGCATAGCAAATAAAAATTACCTCAATCGGAATTTACTGTCACATGTTAGAAGAAAAAGAGTGCAGTAATCATTGAAAAGATACTTTTTTTTTTTTTTTCGGTTTCAGGATACAATTGATGTCTTCAAAGAGGGGAACTTAATATTTTTCTTTTTCTTCTCAGAGTAGTAACATTTCAGAAGTTCTTTTTCTTAAGATAAACTATATGGAGAAGTACTTCAACATTTTTCATCATCCTCTCTTCTTTTAAAAGTACTTTTCCATGAAGAAGACTCCAGAGATTAGAAAGGAGAGTCACAAACTGAAAAACAATTAACTTCTTTGAACAGAATTAACAAAAATATACTGATAACATACCTACTGAATATTAGGTGGTACATGATGACCTAACTGTCCTTAGTCATATTAACACTTGTGATTTAATTTTGTTCCCTTTTTTTTTCTGTTCATACACATCAACCTTCAGATTTCCCCTAATCTTTCTGATTGTATCCCCTTTCTTGATACACAACATCTCAATATACTTAAGGTTCTATTTAGTATCTCTTTTTTTTTTTTTTCAGTCAAAGTTAGTTAATTTCTCAATGTTTTCATAAAATACTTAAGTATTTTGCAGTGTTATGTTTGTTGGGCCACAACCTTTACTAAACATCAGTCAGAGAATCAGTCTTTGCCATTCTGGACAAGTGAGCACTTGAGCATGTAATACAAACTCGTGCAGCTTTAGCAGCAAATGTTAAGGGTTATAGCCTGAGTGTTCACTGTCTGATCAATGGCAAGAACACCCTCCTTTGAAAGAGCAAATTCCTACAAAACTCAAGTCCTTGTTTTTAATAATTTAAAGAAGATCTTTAGCCATATCCTCTACTTTCCTGTGGGAGATATTTCACCATTAAGATATGAGCAAATTGAATATCCACTTTGCAGCCCTGGAAGATTTTCTATTATACTTAGGTGCCTTTGGAAATTCTTAGACATTAACCAAGTCTTTCAAAGTTAGAATTTGGCATCAAAGGAAGTTCAGAAATCCCTTCAGCTGTCTTTTCTCCATCCAATAGTATTGTGAAGCAAAAGTTCACTTTAGCAATAAAAAGCAAAATACATAGAATATACTGAAAAAAAAAAAAAAGGAAAGTCATAAGACAAAAAAAAATCTTATGTGATCAAATTGAAGATTAGAAAATGAAGAAAGGTCATTCAATTTCTCTCTTAATTTTGTATCTGAATGTCGTATCATGGTACATTAGAAATGTCAAAGAGAAAGAAATAATTACTTTCCTTGCCATCAGAGTGGAACAGATTAAGATTTGTGTGTGGTAAACTCACTAAATGTAGCATTTGATCTTTGAATCTTTTAGGAATAAGCAAAAAGTTCCAACTGAAAAACCCACAAGAAAGTCTGTTGTAAGAGATATCCATTGGTCTGATATAAAGAGAAGAGTTCCACAGTCTCTTACCTCAGAGCCTTAAAGGATTTAAAACAGAGACAAATACTGTTAGTTTCCCATTATGTGCTAGCTATGTGCCGATTAACTATACTGAAGATAAAGTGCTTGTGCACATCAGTGCTCTTCAAATACATTTTAAAGACCTATCCAGATAAAGCATGCTGAGAGGCCTTTGGATGTTCACCGTATAATCTATTATCTTCCATAGTGCACACTCACCTGAATTCGAAGTGAGAAACTGTTGTAATGTTTTTAATGACAACAGCATTACTATACAGCATGATAAAAGAGATTTGGTATTGAAAATTATATCTAAGATGACCTGCAGAATTGGAAGGAATTAGTGAAGAGGTAACGTCCGCATTTCAAAAGGTTGTGTTCACCCATTCATCAATAAATACTTACAGAACTATTACATATACTGAATTTCGTTCTCTGCTGATGTAACTAGTATGTCCCAGCTTTTGTGGGGACAGGCATCTACCTCTTCTTCAGCAAGACATTATCTAAGATGTAGCATTAAGATTCTTAAATACATTCTAGACAAATTAAGATGTGATCTCTATAACAATATTTACTCATATGAAATCTAAAATTCATTTCAATTATTTATATTTTTTGTGTGTATGTATCTAAATACATATGTGTAAGTATATATGCACATGAGTACAAAGAAGGTGACTTTTTTTGTTTATTTTTTTCTGGTTTTTTCCATTGTCAGGCTTCTGTATTTAGCATGTCTCAAGATAAACATGTTTTATTTGCCAGGATGATATCCACTATGTAATTTTTATAATCACATTTCTTTCTGTAGAAGAACAAAAGTAACTACAGTTAAATCACATCAAGATGTGTAAATCTTTAAAATATTTTCAGGATCTTTATGTTCATATTCCTATGTTTCTCTGAAAAATATAGTGATAGTATTTGTAATGCCACAGTGCTATGCCTTCTTATCCTTATTATCTTCCTATGTAAAGCAGAAATATTTAACGAGGTGAAAAATTGATATTAATGTTCTGCATCTGCTTAATTGGGGCGGGAGCAGGGAAAGGTCCTTTCAACATTTTATAATATTTAATTATTTTAAGGCTATATTTGAGGAGTTCATTATTCATAAAGATATGCAGGTTTTGCTTCTACTAAGCAGAAAAAAAATAATAACAATGCTCTGCTGTGTAAAGGGGGTTTGGATGAAAACACTAAGGATGGTGTTTTCAATTGCACAGCAAGCCATAAGCAGTCCAGGACACTCTTGGAGTGCATTGAGGATAATTTCTTAATCCAGATGATAGACAGCCCAACCAGAGGAGAAGCATTTTGAGAAATGTCGCTTACCCACACAGATGAACTAATTAGAAAGGTCAAGAATGGTGGCAGACTGGGCTGCAGTGATCATGGCTGAGTAAGGACCTCCTGATCAAACTAAACTGTAAGAGGAAATGAACACAGTGGATCCAGAGACATATATCCTAGGAAGAATACTGGGACACTACCCAGGTGTGTAGGGATTAGGAAAGCTAAGGCACAATTGGAGCTGAATTTGGCAAGGAATGTAAAGAATGATAAGATGGGCTTGGGCTTCTACAGGTACATTGCTTAGAAAAGCAGGATGTACTCCCCCCAATAAATAAGACAGGAGAAATAGTGAAAATCAGCATGGAAAAGGCTGAGGTACTCAACAATTTTCTTCCCCTCAGTTTTCACTGGTAATCTCTCTTAATACATCTCTGAAGTCCATGAACCTCGAGACAGGGACTAGGGGAACAAAGACCCTCCCATTGTAGGAGAAGATCAGTTTTGAGACTACTTGAGGGACCCAAACATACACAAGGCCATGGGACCTAATAAGATGCACTACAGGATCTTGAGGCAATCTGCATATGTACTCAGTAAGCCACATTCTATCATGTTTGAAAAATCATGATAGTCAGGGAAAATCCCCAGTGATTGAAGAAAAGGCAATATCACACCCATTTTTAAAAAAGATTGTGATCGACCAGTCAGCCTCATCTCTGTGCCTGTAAGATCATAGAATCATAGAATGGTTAGGAATGGAAGGGACCTTTATAGGTCATCTAATCCAACCCCCCTGCAAGGAGCAGGGACATCTTCAACTAGATCAGGTTGCTCATCCAGCCTAGCCTTGAAGGTTTCCAGGGATGGGGCATCTACCACCTCTTTGGGCAACCTGTTCCAGTGTTTCAAAACCCTCATTGTAAACAATGTTTTCCTGATGACTAGTCTGAATCTACCTCCCTCTATTTCAAAATCATTACCCCTTGTCCTATCACAACAGGGCCTGGTAAAGAGTTTCTCCTCATCTTTATTATAAGCCCCCTTGAGGTACCAGAAGTCTGTAATAAGGTCTCCCTGGAGCCTCCTCTTTGCTAGGCTGAACAGCCCCAACTCTCTCAGCCTGTCCTCACAGCAGAGGTGCTCCAGTTCTCTGATCATCTTCATGGCCCTCCTCTGGACCCTCTCCAACTGGTCCATGTTCTTCTTATGTTGGGGCCTCCAGAGCTGGACACAGTACTCCAGATGGGGTCTCACATGAGTGGAGTAGAGGGGGAAAATAACTTCCCTCGACCTGCTGGCCATGCTTCTTTTGATGCAGCCCAGGACCAAATTGTGGAAGACCTGTGAAAACATACAGAAGACAAGGAGGCAGTGCAAACATGGCTTGACCAAGTGCAGGTCTTGTCTGACCAATAATGTGGCCTTCTATATTGGAGTAATTGCATCAGTGGACAAGGGAAAAGCAACTGATGTCATCTACCTGGACTTCTGTCAGGCATTTGATAGGGTCCCCTGCAACATTTTTGCCTCTGAATTCGGGAGGTATGGGGGATGAGTGGACTGTTAGATGGATAAAGAGGGCTACATGGCTGAATCCAAAGAGTCACTGTCAACGGCTCAGTGTCCAAGTGGAAACTAGTAACTAATGTTGTCCCTCCAGAATCTGTACTAGGACTAAAACTGTGTAATATGTTAACCAGTGGTCTAGAGAGTGGGATTGAGTGCACTGTCAGAAAGTTTGTGGATGACACCAAGAAGAGTGGTACAATTGATACACTAGAGGGAAAGGATGCCATCAAGAGGGACCTTGACAAGTTTGAGGAGTGGGCCTTTGAGAACTTTAGGAGGTTCAACAAGGCCAGCTATTAAGTCCTCCATCTGGGTCAGGGCAATCACCAGCATAGCTACAGACTGAGGGATGAATGGATTTAGAGCAGCCCTGCAGAGGAGGACTTGTGGATATTGGTGGATAAAAGCTCTTGGACATCAGCTGGCTATGGGCACTTGCAGCCCAGACCTCACCTGGAGTACTGCGTCCAGCTCTGGAGTCCTCAGTACAAGAAAGATGGACTTGTTAGAGCAGTTCAAGAGGAGGGCCACAAAAATGATCAGAAGGATGGAACACCTCTCCTCTGAAGAAAGATTGAGAGAGCTGGGATTATTCAACCTGAGGAATAGAAGGCTCCAGGAAGACATTACTGCACTCTTTCCATATAGAAAGGAGTCTTATAAGAAAAGTGGAGACCATCTTTTGACCAGTGCCTGTAGTGACAGGACAAGGTTTTAAGCTAAAAGAAAGTAGGTTTAGATTGTACATAAGGATGAGCTTTTTTTATGATGAGGATAGTCAGACACTGGACCAGGTTGCTCAAAGAAATTATTGAGGCCTCATCATTGGAAATGTCCAAGGTCAGGCTCTACAGGGCTTTGAGCTATCTGTTCATGTGAAAGATGTCCTTGCTTATTCAGGACCTCTGAATGTCCCTTCCAACGCAAGTGATTCTGTGTTTCTATGAATATTGCATCTGGTTGTGCCTATTTGAGGTCATAATCTATTAATGTAGAATCTGAGAATAAGAGTGGTAATCAGATACTGAGAAAGCAGAGAACTGTGTTATGCATCTTGTTAATGACATCAAAGATTATAAACATTGAAATATTACGGGACAAAGATATAGAAATATATACAGATAGTTTTATGCAGTGAAGCAACAGGATGTATTTCAGCTAAAGTTAACAAATGGTGTTTATCTACCAACTAAGTATAGCCATCTGGGTAACCTTTTAAGTTAAGTTTTTAATCTTAGTCTATTCTTTCCCTCTATTCAATGGGGACTACTCATCTCTTCTAAAATAGGTGTTCAATATAAGCTGGATTAAAAACTCTTTCAGTGAACTGAAGAGAAAGCCTAGGTGATAATATTAATCACTTAACTTTTTCACAAGCTAGAGACAGATTGACACAATAGAGAGAAACATTTTGCTGAAGTGGAGATGTAAATAAAGTATTATTTATTACTAACTCATAAAGCTGTTAAGCAAACTAAATAAATGCACTTCATTGATTCAGAGTATGATCAAACAAAGAAAATTAAGGTAAATAATATAAAAATGAACATTTGTGGCACCAACTTTATTTTTTTCAAACCACTGCAAAGAGAAAGAGAAAGGAAAACCTTTCTCATGCACCATGTGCATTTTCTTAATTCTTCTAGATACTAAAGACAAAGCCTTATAGAATACATGTTCTTAGGCTTTCATCAGCCTGAACAAGATGAAATATTTAAAGCAAGCAGTGCCTCTAAACTGATGAACAAATTATTCAACTACTTTACTGATAAATATGTCTGCATTATTTCAGTGGTAGAAGTTAGCTTCTGGCACTTTTAGAAGTCTTCATATAATAGCATATATTTTAACTCTCTGGCATGTAGTTTCCTAGGAATTTCACTGAATATCCCTTTAAAAGCACCAGGGAAATAATCCTGACTAAAATGAAAAGTTATAATTCACCACTGTCTGTATTGTTTGTTCATTATTCATCTTTGTAACAGAAGTGAAACAAAGCCTTCTTTCAGCTCCCTCTAATGAAAAAAGTCCTTCTGAAGGAAGTCGCATTTATATAATTTTGCCAAAAAAAACCCCAAGTTATTAGAACTTCCTTGTTTATAAAAGTTTTAGAGGACCAGGAGAGTTGGCATTCTTTAGAATTCTGCTCCAGAACAGATTTCCTCAGCTCCCATAGTTCTAATATCTTTTAAATCTCTATTTCTATCCTGTTCAGGATGATGGATACAACACAGAACAGATAGAAGGTAGAATACAGGCATTTTTCTCCTAAGAAGGGTCCTCCTTCTTTTTTTTTTTTTTATTGTGCCTTCCAATATTTAGACCTGTGGTTTTTTTTTTTTAATCAATTTTTTTTTTTTAACTGACAACTTT
>WHYT01014215.1:56929-69601 GCA_009806455.1 Tetrax tetrax
TCCGTGCCCACCACGTACAGTAACACATCTGCCCTCGGTGCCCATGGACCTATCCAAGCCTAACACGTGTATCACTGTGGACCGCCCCTCCTGCGTACGTGCAGCCCCACTAATGTTACCCTACACATGTAATATAATTTGTAGATACATATATACAATCTAAAATTCAGTATTTCCCAAACCTTTAGTTGAAGTGAAATCTATGTTAGAAATTCACACATTTTTCAAATTAGCTGATTTTAGGTATGATCTCTATAATTTATATCCTTTCATTCCTTAAATTTCCATGAATGTTTGATCTATCTTCTGAGTATCCACAGCAAATTTATGGACTTGTTTCTGCTTTAAGGTTGTCAGTTAATCATAATTTAATTTTTAAAAAGTAAAAATATTAGAATGAGTCCTTATTACTACTACAAAAATAATTGTAGCAAATGAACTTTTATAGGACTTCTTAGTGCTATCACAATGCACAAAGTGCTGATGAACAGCACACATTTTAAATGCCTGCCATCATACTTACATCTGTGATTTTCAAATTAACCTGTACCATAGGATTTTAAAGGCATATAAATAGTAGAAAGTAGACTATTCACACTGTTAATAGCATATGGTCAGTAGATGACATTAATCATGAACAAAATCTGATTCTATTATTTGCAATAATAGTTATTTTGGGAATAGGCTGGGAGATGTATTTAAATTAAATACAGAAAGAGAAATATTAAAACAACTTTAAAGGAAGTTTATCCTTGTTAAACATTACACCTCTCACCTCTAATTATTTCTTCATATAAAAATCAAATTCAGGCTAAAAATGTTTTTCTTTTAAAAAAAAACAAACAGATGACATAAACATAATAGAACCTTTTGTCTTTAAAAAAATTTGGAAGATTGGAGAAGAGAATGCCAGGGAAGGATTATATGTATAAACATATACTCCTTTTTTTTTTTGAAACCAGGATGCCAGAGGAAATTATATATCTAAAAAGCAATAGCAAAATATATTCATTTATATATATGTTTTTTAGTAGATTTCAAACACAAATTCATTTGTAGACATAAGATCCATTCATAATGTCGCAATGTCACGGAGTAAGGCTTACCCAAAAGCATTTGTCTGACAAAGGAGACCTTCACTACATCTGACCAACTCTAACTGACTAGATTAATCTAGATGATCTGGAAAACAAAAACACTTCAGACATATCGTGCCATGAATAACCTCACACTGTTGTGGTAAATTTGAGAAGAGAAATCAGAGGATGAGAAAATCTGGTGACAACTGGTCTTTGGCTTTAGAAAGTAAAAGAGATTGACCTGGGGCTACAAGATTAGAAAAGCCATTGAAAGCTTAGGCTATCAGTCTACTACAGAAAGTGAAAAATAGTTTAAAAAACAGTCCCTTGATGTGGGGCAGAAACATTCTCATATGTCCGACATGGTGCAGCAGGGTGAGTCTGCAGTGGAGTTACACAAAGTGTAACCAGTGCATTACACAAAGGTGCTGGATCCCCAGCTGGGCCTGGTACAAGAAGTGATCGGAGCAAGCACATAGCTCCTCAGGGCCCATGTGGTGACAGAGGGGCAGGGGTCATCACTGGTGTATGTGGGAGTGAGCATGTATGTGTTGTAGAGTAGAAATCCTGCTCTGTGGATATGAATCCATACAGAAAAGAACTCCATAAGGAAAGACAAGCTCAGTGAATAATGAAAGAAATGACCATGAAATACAATGCGAATACACTTTCAATTTTCCATTTTTGTATACACTTATCTACAATTCAAAATTGATGTTTCTTTCATTCCTCAAATATGTTTTCCTTCTACTATGCCATTTCATCTGAACCATTAACATCTTGATTATAATTATTGCATTCTTAGTTTTACCCCAGACAAATTTCATTGACTCAATGCAGATTCCTCCAATTTATATCAGGATGAGGAAGATGCAATTCAAACTGTTTGCTTTCCATTGTAATAGAAAAAGGAAAATTATATTATAGCCTTTTGACATGGTCTATTCTGTTACACCTTCAGGAAATGAATCATTTAAAAAAAACCCCTCTATTCCATTTTTTAACGTCTGGTTTAACCTTTCCAGCCACATTAACCTTTGCATTACTATTAGTAGTTCAATTATTCATAAACTCCTTATTCTTGAAATGTCTGATATTAGGACTATTTTATGACTTCCATGACTTGAAATTTCTTACTAATTTGCTTTTCCAAATACTTGACCCTAATAGAAAAAGTTATTTCCATCAGTGGGACTGTGCTTATGCCACTCAGTTTTGACATGCAAAATTGCATTTTGTCTACTTTTTTTTTTGCCAGAATTCTTTACCCTGTTAACTGATTTGAAGCTCTCTATAGTAGTGAGAGCTACTATCTTGGTAGGTTGAATATAACCCATGATGGAAAAGATCTTTGATTCTAATACTGTGGTTGGTTGGTTTCTTTGTTTCTGTTGGACAGTTAGTAAATCTTAATTATTCTATGGTCAGTGAGTAATAATTCAACATTTAAAAAAAAATATATTGTTTTAATAAGAGAAGAGACAATACAACAAAACCAACAAACATGAAGAACATTATATGGCTTTGACTATAGTATAAGCCAAATGTACTAGAAAACATATTACAGATTTGTACAATCACTGAATTCTTTACCTGGATAATATTTTTCAGCACTTACATGGAGTGGGACAGAGATATGGGCACTGGAGCCACCTAGTACATCTATGAGGTACAATGTGCCACTGGTAGTATTATATAGATCTCTGCTGGAAATAGGAGGAAAAAAATGTAGAGATGAGTGAGAACTGAAGAAGAGAGAAGCTTTCTTCTTTAATGCCTTTTCCTATCACAGTACTATAGGAGAAAAGGGAGGTAGGACAACTTTTTTCTCTGTTACTTCTTCTATCAACGCTAGCAATTTCAGGTACTGTAAGTGAAAGACTATTTACTTGGGTCTGACTGTGATGACTAATTTACTGGCCACTGCTATTTTTTGTGGGGTGATTAAGAAGAAGGACAGACCATGGGATGTGAAGGAACCTCTTCTGCCTCCTACTTGTCTCTGCAGTTCTGTTCTGCAGTGAGCTGGGCAGACGAGAAGGCACTTTGCCAGGGACCCTGAAATGTGAGGGCAGATGAAATCAAGCTGTTTGCCACAAGTATTTCTTATATACAAAACCAGAATAGGCTTTGGTTGAGTGAAAGCCTATAGTTTTATTGATTTGTGATTTCCTTGAGTAATAGCTTATGATTGGCTTGTTGATACTTTTTTTCCTCACATTCTTTCTTATTTTCCAGCTCTTTCTGGTTATAGATATTTCATCTGTAGAAAGACTGAAAAAAGTTTGTGAAATTGTTTGCACTGAAAGGAAGACATAGAAGCTGGACAAAACATGGAAGATGTATTGCAAATATATATAATAACAATTAAATAATAGAGAATACATAAGAAAAATTTTTAATTCCATACAAAGTGGTAAAAGATATTTCAAGATAGGAAACTGAAAATCACTAGAAATAAATTAATGTTTCATTCATATAATTGCATGGTTAGACTCAGTCCCACAGGAATTTGACATGACTGAGAATTTAATGAAATTTTAAAGGTATTATATCGATATCAAGCAAAGCATAGAATCATAGAATCATAGAATGGCAAGAGTTGGAAGGGACCTTCAAAGGTCATCTAGTCCAACCCTCCTGCAAGAAGCAGGGACATCTCTGATTAGATCAGGTTGCTCAGAGGCTCATCCAGCCTGGCCTTGAACATTTCCAGGGATGGGGCATCCACCACCTCTCTGGGCAACCTGTTCCAGTGTTCTACAACTCGCATTGTAAAAATTTTTTCCTAACATCCAATCAAAATCTACCTCCCTCTATTTTAAAATCATTACCCCTTGTCCTATCACAACAGGCCCTACTGAACAGCCTCTCCCCATCTTTCCTGTAGGCCCCCTTGAGGTATTGGAAGACCGCTATCAGGTCTCCCCGGAGCCTCCTCTTCTCCAGGCTGAACAGCCCCAACTCTCTCAGCCTGTCCTCATAGCAGAGGTGCTCCAGTTCTCTGATCATCTTCGTGGCCCTCCTCTGGACCTTCTCCAAGTGGTTCATGTCCTTCTTATGTTGAGGGCTCCAGAACTGGACGCAGTACTCCGGGTGGGGTCTCACCAGGGTAGAGTAGAGGGGGAAAATCACCTCCCTCGACCTGCTGGCCACGCCCCTCTTGATGCAGCCCAGGATGCGGCTGGCCTTCTGGGCCGCAAGGGCACATTGCCCGCTCATGTTGAGCTTCTTGTCCACCAGCACTCCCAAGTCCTTCTCCTCAGGGCTGCTCTTGATTCATTCTCTGCCCAGTCTGTATTTGTGCCTGGGATTGCCACGACCCATGTGTAGGACCTTGCACTTGGCCTGGTTGAACTTCATGAGGTTGGCATATGCCCACCTTTCCAGCCTGTCCAGGTCCCTCTGGATGGCATCCCTCCCTTCCAGCGTGTCGATGCCACCACACAGCTTGGTGTCACCGGCGAACTTGCTGAGGGTGCACTCTATCCCACTGTCCATGTTGCCGACAAAGATGTTGAACAGGGCCGGGCCCAACACGGATCCCTCAGGGACACCACTGGTGACTGGTCTCCACTTGGACATCGAGCCATTGACCACCATTCTCTGAGTGCAGCCATCCAGCCAACTCCTTATCCACCGAGTGGTCCATCCATCAAACCCATGCCTCTCTAGTTTAGAGAGAAGGATGTCATGCGGGACAGTGTCAAAAGCTTTGCACAAATCCAGGTAGATGATATCCGTTGCCTGTCCCTTGTCCACCGATGCTGTTACCCTGTCATAGAAGGTGACCAAATTGGTCAGGCACAATCTGCCCTTGGTGAAGCCATGTTGGCTGTCACCAACCACCTCCTTGCTCTCCATGTGCCTTAGCATGGTTTCCAGGAGAATCTGCTCTATGACCTTGCCAGGCACAGAGGTGAGGCTGACCGGCCTCTAGCTCCCTGGCTCTTCCTTGTTTCCCTTTTTAAAAATGGGGGTTATGTTCCCTCTCTTCCAGTCATCAGGGACCTCACCAGACCACCACGACTTCTCAAATACAATGACCAGTCGCTTGGCAACTTCATCCGCCAGTTCCCCCAGGACCTGCTGATAGATCTCATCAGGTCCCATGGACTTGTGCCCCTTCAAGTTCCTCAGATGTTCCCGAACCTGCTCTTCGAGTACAGTGGGCGGTTCTTCATCCTCCCAGTCCCTGCTTGTGCCTTCCACAGCTTGGGTGGTGAGACAAGAGCCCTTATCAGTGAAGACTGAGGCAAAAAAGTCATTAAGTACCTCAGCCTTCTCTATGTCTCGGGTAACCAGGACATCGGTTTCCTTCCGGAGGGGGCCTACATTCTCCTTGGACTTTCTTTTGTCCCCTGCATACCTATAGAAGCTTTTCTTGTTACTTTTTATATCCCTGGCCAGGTTCAATTCCGTCAGGGCTTTAGCCTTCCTCACCGGATCCCTGGCCACTCGCACAGCCTCTTTGTAGTCCTCCCAGGCTACCTGTCTCTGCTTCCACCCTCTATAGGTTTTCCTCTTGAGCTCCTTGCTCATCCGTACAGGCCTCCTGGCCTTTTTGCTTGCCTTGTTCTTCATTGGGATGCACCTCTGCTGAGCTTGGAGGAGGTGCTCCTTGAATGTGGATCAACTTTCCTGGGCCCCTCTTCCCTCTGGGGCCACCTCCCATGGCATTTGCCCATCAGGCCCCTGAAGAGACTGAAGTCCACCTTCTTGAAGTCTAGGGTTGAGAGCTTGCTGTGTAGTTTCCTCACTGCCCCCTGGATCTTGAACTCCACCGTGTCGTGGTCGTTGCAGCCAAGGCTGTCCATCAGTTTCACATTCCCCACCAGCCCCTCCCTGTTGGTGAGCACAAGGTCGAGCATGGCACCCCTCCTCGTTGGCTCCTCTGTCACTTGCAGGAGGAAGTTATCGTCCACGCATTCCAGGAGCCTCCTGGACTGCCTGTGAAGTCTCTCCAACAGATGTCGGGGTGGTTGAAGTCTCCCATGAGGACCAGGGCTTGTGACCACTGTGAGGCTGCTCCTATCTGGCTATAGAGCGCCTCAACTGCTCTGTCCTCCTGGCCAGGCGGCCTGTAACAGATCCCCACTGTAACGTTTCCTATCCGTGCCTGTCCTCTAATCTTGACCCATAAGCTCTCTGTCAGTTCCTCCTCCATCCCAGGTGGAGGTCCGCGTATTCCAGCCGATTGCTGACGTAGAGAGCGACACCCCCTCCTTGTCTCCCCTTCCTGTCCTTTCTAAAAAGCCTGTACCCCTCCATGTTGATGCTCCAGTCGTATGAGTCATCCCACCACGTGTCCATGATGCCAACAAGGTCATAGCCCTGCTCGTGTCCACAGCTGCAATAATGAACTAAAACAATAACTTATACAAGTGCTACAAAACTTCGTGTCTCAAGACTTTGACTAATCTGTCTGTTCAAGGTTGAAGTGGAGACAAGTTTAGGAGGCAGTTATACAGTAACTTCTACATCTTCCTTTAAAACAATTAAATACATCCAATATCAGAAACTAAACTGGACCAAGATTTTGATCTAGGGAAACAGATTTTGTTTTCTAATACCGGGATGCCTGGTATACATACAAATGAAATATCTCATCAGTCAAATTACAATATTTTATTTCATTTTTTTAGCAAGCATCTTCTGGGTTCCAATAGCTAGGGCAAGAATCATCAATACAGGCATTGCATGACATTGCAGGAACATAGAGAAATCATCCTTGAAAGGAATATCGTGCTTTCAGAAAGAAAGTTTTCCAGATTTTCAAATTTTCTTGATAAAATTTTGTAGACCAACAATCTTTTTTATAAGAACTATGAAGTCTGAGTTTGCTAAATCTTAGGTTTAAGCTATGTGAAGTATCCATTCTAGACTGGATACAGACATGATGTTTCTTCCCTATAAATTAAAAAAAAAAAGATAAAATTATAATATAGTTTTTTAAAAATTACTGTACATTGAAAATCTTTGTTGTTGTCTAGTTCCTTTTGAGCTTCTCCCAGACAGATTTCTTGGAGTGGTGGTATTCAGTTACATTTTTGAATACGTAAATTATGTGTTAGCAATGTATATGTGAGCTAAATGCCCAAGCTTTTGTAATTGTCAATAGAAATTCATTCATTACTTCTGTTGTATCAAAATCTGCTCAGCTGATCAAGTAGAGGTGTTTTGGATGGGCTAGGTTCATCTAGCTTCCACACACTTGATTCAGCTGCTGACATATGAGGTGTCTCATCCCATATGGGATACCTTTGTTATATGAGATCTCGCCATAGGGGTAAGAGACATGGCATAGAGCCTGTGAGAGACACAAACTGTGCATCTAAAAGTGAGTTCTTCAGTTAATTCAACTACAGTCCTACAGGGCCAATACCTTATTGTCTATTTGACACTTATGATTGTAAAATTAATATTTAAATGCTTGATTGCTAGTTCATATCCCACATTTCAAAACACAGATATTTAAAAACAAGAGGACCAACCTACTTTCCAGTTCTTACTTAGTTGACAGTTGTTAGACATGGGTAAAAGTAGATACAGTACCTTTCAGAAATACGAGTTTTAAATAAAGCACATGAAAAAAAGTCCTGTTTCTTTGTTTAAAAAGCTGCTTTTAATATTTCAAAGTATTTATTTTTTAAAAATCTCCTTAGTAGCATTAATCTACCCTAATGTATCCACAAAAAATACAGGTTAAAAGAGCAACTTCAGAGATGAACAGCTCACGTGATAGTGCACTTGGCATGTCAAAGCTAAAGACGTATTTTCTGCCTATGAACCAGTAACCTTTTAATATAACCAAGTAACTACTGAATTTTCTGCCTTATATGACTTGAGACTTTATTTGAATCTTACAAAATACTCTGACTCTGACCTTTTCATGCAAGGTAAGTCAAATGTGGTGACATTATCAAAATCTGTATTTTATTATTTTTATATTCATCACTTCTTAACATTGTATGAAAATTGTCATCTTTTTTCTTCAATTGCAATAAAATATTGTTATATAAGACTTTTCAAACATTTATTAGACTCTACAAGGCAGTGAGTGTAGAAAATAATGTTTTAAATATCTTTTTAACTGTTCTATAATTCTACTTCACTAATACAAACTCAGTTCCCAAGTGACTGAGCTTACTGCAGATTTTTATCTGAATTTCATGTATTGAATGTCAGAGCTAATAAAACTAGGCAAATCACAGTAATTTAAGATTTTCCCATGTAAGTATTGTATCAGCAAGCATTTTAAAAAAATTGAATTGAAGTTGAATCTATGTAATTTCCTGACTGATAACACTTTCAGATGCAATGATTTGGCAGAAGAAAGACCATATGAAAAGAGATTTCTAGGGTGTAATGAGTAATTAGGAAACTCAAAACCCTGAGAAAACTTAGAACAGAAATATCTAGATGAATGTACATGCAACAATGATTTCCAAAAGATTTCTAAGATCATCCACAATACAATAAAAAAAAAGAAATATTAAGAAAATTCCTTTGTTTTCAGTTAGGCTAAGAGGTTTTTTCCTTTGTTCTTTGAACATGCACATACTCTACCCACTGAGGATGAAGGTCACAAGCTAATCAGTCTTGTATTTCAAATACAGAGAGTGAAAATAATCTTCTTAACTGAATTATAAATCAGTATCTTTGTACTGTGATTTTACTCACTTGTCTGGTGGAGTCCTGTTCTGCTCTCGCTCTTCTTTGTATACAGAAATAAATACCAGTAAGTAACAGAGGTTAATTGATTTTGTTTTTTAGTATCAAATTTAGACAGTCTATGTATCATAATCTGGTTTCATTTGCAATGTTCATAGTGAAATTTTGTATGAAAGAACATGAATGAGAGATATTTGGAATATTTCAGTGAGGTTAGAACAGAACATAAACACTATTATAACTATTAAATTGTTGTTCTGAGTTTTATTTTTACTCTTTCTCTCACTCCTATTTAGTCTAATTCAAATTTAACTTGAATTGTACAGAATATTCTTCATAGATAATAAAAACTACAGGGTTTTCTATATTTATGGGGATCTTTTTTTTTTTAAATCCATATATAATACCAGTGTTTAGTATAAAGAACTCATTCATTTCGTTGTTCTAGAACAATGTGAAACTACTTGATATCTACAGTATTTTCTTATTTCTGACATTCTTATTTCTCATATTTCTCTTTCTACTTTCTAAGGGTACAGCTGCTACTTTTCTTTTTGGAGTGACATGATCGAAAAAAAAACCAAAAAACTTAAGCTAAAAATTGCAATTTATGCAAACATTTAGGAAATAACATAACAGGCTTTGACCTTTGGAATACATGTTGGTTTGAGGTGATAAAGAATATGATGACTAGAATTGTAAACAGCTAAACATTTAAATTTTGAATATATATTTTTATGCAGTGTATTTGCATCTTTTCTTTTTGGAATAAAATCTCTCTTTCTCTACTTGTGGAAAGCTACGCTGTGCCATGCATGCATATTGGCAGTGTACACAGATGAAATACAAACTTCAAAAATTCAGTTTTCTAGCCAGTCTGTAGAACATCATTGAAAGGTTTGAGGTCTGTTTTGATTTGAGTTGGTTTTGTGTTGTTGGTTTTTTTTATATTGGGCGATTGTTTTTAATTCAGGTGCTTGCTCTAATCTGCTTAATACATTCCTATCAACTGTTTCCCCTTTAAGTCTTTGTAGAAAGCTTTTATTCTAATGATGACTCACCAAATTTACCTCTTATATCCGTGCATGTCTATTTCTAAAATCAGTATTTGTTTCAAATAATGTGAGGAATTAAAATTTTTATTAAATCTTGGTTTTGATCAAATAAAGTACAATTAAACAGTTTTTCATGCTACCATCCCCAAACCCCACTACTTTCAAATATTTATCTTACGGAATACTATTTGTGACAAATACAAGGTTATGGTGTAGGTTTGCCTTTGGAATCAGCCTGATGCTGGATCAAGAGTCATGATTACGAAAAGATATTAACCCATATCTGTGTGGTTAGCTGAGCCCGAAAGACCAAGAAGACATAGATCTGAAAAGGGGTAAGTGCTTTTAAAACTTCTTACACTTTAAGAAATATACTGTGGAGAGTGATAGTCTTTACTGTAGCTTAACTTGGAGTAATATGTTGTGAAAATATACATCTCAAGTTTTTTGATCATGTGTCTTTTCTGGGTTGATACCACATTTCTGGCAATGCATTTGATGGCCACCGCTTCATGCAGCAGGGTTATAGGCATTTGTCACTGTTGGCAATTCTCCTCTTCAGGTTGATCTTCTACAATCAGTCTCTTCTGTCATACTTTAAGGTTATATTGCTAAGGGCTAATCAGAGAGCACACAGAGATCCAGGGTGACTGAAGGAACAGTGATGGGCAGGGCAAACTCTGTAATCTGGTGTGGGCAAGCAGGGCATCCAAATCAGTGACTCTTGAGACTGTCAAAGACCGAGCAGCTCCTTGTCCAGATGTGAAACCCTCTGAAGGGAGCCAACCAACTCTCCCCAGAAAGCCTTGCAGGTTGAAAGAGGCTACTGACAAAAGACAGATAGACTTATTAAGGGATGTAGGGGAAAAGCATTTGGGGACTGTGCAAAGGCTGAGAGTGCTTCAGGGTGTTGCAGTCAGTTGCAAAACAGCATGGAGTGCTTAGGAGAAAAGTCAAAAGGAGGGAAAAGGAGGGATAAGAATGGACAAAGGAGGAACAAATGCAAGAAAATAGGCAGAAAAGTGGATATAAGTAACTAACTGTATGTAAAAAGAGGTGTCAGTAGACTTTCATGAACTGTCCCTGCACTCAGACTTGCAGAAGCAGTTTCAGAAACTAATCCCAGCTGTTGTATGTCTGCTTATGAAATGTTTGATACAATTCTGGTAAAGTTTTTGACCAACTACAAAATTAGCAGGTTTTCTATTGCATTTGAAATAAACAGATCTTTCTTGGGAATAAAAAATTGAATGAAGGAAACTGAGCTCTTCCCATACGCTTCTTCGTTTGGAATGTTTTATACTCTGGAACAAATCTAATAAGAAACCACTTACACTGTTTTTTCTTGTTATATTGTTAACTCCAGCAATACTCTTACCTTATGGACTAAAGTTGTGCATCAAAAGAATGTCTGATTCTGTAAAGTACTATGTATTCTTTCTAGCTGCTTCATCAATAATTCCTTTTTGCTGCCCATCAGTCATTTTTAAATTTTTTTTCTCCCTTTCTGTATCTTAAAGGTCACAATCCTTTCACAGTAATCACTAGCAGGAAATCTTACAGAAAATGTCTCTTTGAAGTCAGTAAGGCTCAAAGAGAATTGTCAGCACGCGTATACCTATATCTGCAAGTCTTGCTTCAAACTACTCTTCATACACTTGGTAAGTATGATTGAAGGTAGAAAATTTTCTAGATATCAATCTTAATTATTAGTCCCTTGAAGTGCGGAAAAAAAACCCAACACAGACTCTCATTTGAGGATATATTCTTTGCTTCCCTGACTAATTTGAATTTACATGCTGCCTGTGTATTTTCTTGAACATCGGCTCCTTTCCTCTCCCTGCGTTGCTTTGTAATCCTGAGCTGTACCTGCATGAAGCTTGCTTGCATTGTGTTCTGTCATTCTGAAACATACTAAAGACAGAAAGTGTTGAAGATAATAACCATTATAATGATTATAATATTTTTATACTTTATTGCATAAAAGGTATTACTAGTACCTTAAACTTGGTGGTGTTCAGAGCTCTATCCATAGAAAATATAGTTTACATTCCATGAAATACTTGGTGAAATAAGAGATTTAAAGAACTCCAACCCTTCCGACTAGATCCAAACTCCCTGATCCTTCGTGCAAACTTTGAAGAGCCAGAGGAAATCTGTGAAATGCTTCACGATCTTTCTTCACATCTGTATTTGCCTTTTGATTTACTCTGTTGCCTACTAAAAGGAAAAGACGCAATATGCAGTGCTCTTCTATTAAATATTCAGTACTGAACCACAGAGGGAACACATTCTCTTGTTCTTACTGTGTACACATATTTGTTGAACATTGCTATACTTAAAAGTGTAATGATTAGCCCTTTCACCTACATATCTCCAGTTCATCTCCCAAACTAACTGACAGCAGAATTGTCAATTTTGAATTGCATTGCTGTTTATAGTACAAATAGAACATAGCAAAATATAAGGTCACATGATTTTAAAGAATGTTAAAAGTATTATTAGAAGTATCAGTTTAGTGAGATATATTGACTACTTCTAGAGAAAAATTTAAAGTCTGAGACTTCACAAAGACTTCCTTCACACTGGAAATACAGACTCCAAACAACTATTTCTAGGAAACTAATGAGTTCTTTTTTTTTTTCCTCTCAAAATATTTAGGTTATTAAACTTGAAACTTAAGCTTCACTTATATTGGTAATCATTAAAAGCCCCATGAGTATCCTTCAGTTACGAGAGAGATTATGTTAACATCTCAGACATTAGCAGTATTTCCTACCTATGGAATTAAGTCAATCTGGTACAACTGTTCTAAGAAGACAATGATTTTCCATATATACAAAACTTGAATGTGATTTTTTTTT
>WHYT01014216.1:0-21619 GCA_009806455.1 Tetrax tetrax
ACTTACTAAGAAAAAAAAAAAAAAAAGAAAGTACATTAACCCAAAAAATTACTTTCTCAATCAGCCATTCAGTGTAAAATGAAACAAAGTCTATGATTCACAAAAACAGAATCCCGAGTGGTTTATTTCAATCACCAAAATAGTCTGCTTGCATTTCAGACCTGATACGCAAGTCGTGAAAGGAAGGGTGACAGTAGGAAATATATAGAGTTGTAAGGAGACCAGAACTCAGGCAAAACATAGATAAATCTTCATTTTAACAGAATGCATTGTCCTAAGAAGTACTAAGGAAATGCCACTGCTAACGAAGAGGAAAAAGAAAGCGTGTAATAGTGTAACATTCCTGTTTTAATTTTTGGAAACAAGTACTTTTTTTAATTTTACAAAGGTACCTTTCCGTTTCAATCTTTTGTCTCATATCAATTGTTTGATATCATTTTTTTTAACTCTGAAATTAATTTTCATAACCACCTGGTGATTTTGGTATACTCCCCACTTCAAATACAGTATCACTTAGAAGCTGACAATATAAATTTGGTGTGTCAGACACAAAATTAATACAGACCGAGATGTTAATTGGTTTCAAAAGAAAACTAGAATTAAGTTGTTTCATAAATATTTGTATTTGCTGGCCAGTTTCAAGTTTTTTGGATGGCTCAGCTCTCCTAAGATTCTGCAATGGTGTGAAAATAAGAGACACGTGTAGGGAAGAAAAACTTTCTGTGTGCCCAGCTGAAGAGAAGGCTGAAGCATGACACCAGGAAACTCACTGGCATTAAGAACCTACTGCAAAAAACCTTCAATCACAAATGCAATTAACCGCAAGACACAAAGCTGCAGGAAAACAAACCTCATTATTTCCACCACTCATGGAAATACTTATTAATCTTGAAAACATCTTCCTTATAAACAGATAAACTTTCCATTCCCAGTGGCCTGAATAACTGATTCTGGAATGCAGCTTATTTGAGTAACCACACAAGTTTTCCTCTACCTTCATCTAATCACAACGGATGCTTATTTAGTCAGTCTTCCTCAGTCACTGTGTCCACGATATCCCACCAAAAAAGGCAAAGAAGTTTTTACAGTGCCACACATTAGACAACTATTGAAACCAGAACAAATGCAGCCAGGGAGACTGCCATTTCCATGGGTAGGCAGTACTACAGTGTAATGTGACAAACTACTTTCAAGCTTTTGAAATATAAGAAGGGAGGCATTTTCTTCATTTTCACTTGCATTTTTGGATTCTAACTCAATTTTGGCTGATGGAAAAACTCTCATTAACCTCAGTTATGCATTCTGTAGCCTTCCTAGCACAACGGGAACTACTACAGAAGCAAGGAATGTTACCCTTCTCTCCTCTAGTACCTACAAACCAGTTTCCATTACTGACATCATCGGCTTGCTTTGTCCAAACGATCACAAGAGTGACCACTAAGGAAAAGCAGTTATTCACACCAGATTTTCAAAGCACTTCAATGTACGTGCCCAAAAGCTTAAGGCACTGAGCACGGCCAGCTTTCAAAGAAGTCAGATGGTTCTGAAGAAACTCGGTGACCCAGGAAACTTCTGTCATGAACAAATACAGTATTATTTCCCAGTGAGTTTTTAAAAATTTTGCCTGCAATTTACTAACTTTGGTCACATACAGAACAGGTTGGGGTTTTTCGTTTGTTTTTTTTTTTTAGCTTGGTGTACGGGTTGTTTTTGTTGCTGCTGTTGTTGTTTTTTTCTTACAATTATCTATTACATGATAAGCATAAATGCCAGAACATTCTTTTCTCTAGCTACAAGCAAAATAAAATAAGCATGCTTTCTTTTTTACTTTTCTACCAACTACATAAAAAAAAGTGCCCAAAAATTTCAAATCCATAAATATGAGTAATAAACATGTAAAGAGCAAGTCACAAGTTGGGGGACTGCAGAATGACGTAGTGCTATTATGTCACAAATACATAAATATATCTTTTTTTCAAACTTCCCAAAGAACATGGACCTAGAGTCAAATTAGAAACATCATCTTCTTAAAAAAAAAAAAAAAAAAAAATGCTGAAACCAATACAACTACTCGTATGAATATGCAGAGCGGGATTTAGACTGTACTCTTTTTGTCCTGTATGAATTATCCATCACATTTCTATTCTATATTATTAAAGTGACTTGCTTTTTTATCCTCCCAACCCCCACATCTGTGCTGCTGTAATTTACATGAATTGCAGTTAATGATCACTTGCGTTATGCTTAATCAGCATATCAATAATATACTCTGCACAGACTAAGTAGCTCTTCTTTCTTTCCCCTTTAATGAAACCTATAGAAATGGAACTGGTATTTGACTGACTGGCATTACAAAAAGGTTGCCTAGGCAGGTGCTGGAGATGGTAGTACAGGACCACAGGCCTTGTGGCTGCTGCCAGTCATGCTCAAGCATCAGGAAAGCCCACTATTTTGGTTTTTTTTTTTTAATTCTGTTGCCTTGCTATCTAGAGGGGCCGATGCTTTGTGCTTTCAGAGATTTTAATGAGCTTGACCAGATCAGCGCTACTGGCGCCAAGACTGTGGCTGTGTGGGATGGTTCAAGGAGAGATCACATTCTTACAGGGTAATATTATCAACCATGGTCTAAAACACTGCCATTAGAGTGGTCTTATGTGGGACAAAGAAATCTTTGAATACAAATGAGCTATAAATCTTAACATGAATATTCACAAATTTCTGGAAAGTTGTTGTTACATATGCCCAAGTCAAGCCAGACCCTAATAAAGAAGAACCAGTGAACACTGAAAATGACAACGAAATTGGGTCATTTTGCCAGAAATCAATCAATATAATGTATCGATAAGATAAAATTATTAACCTAGTAAGAGGTTTATTAAACACTTTGGCTAAATTATTTTTAAAAATTCTTTAAGTCACTGGCCTCAGTATACTGACATTTATGGCTTCAAATGAGAACACTGCATGCTGGAGAAGAACTGGCACAACACCAATATTCTCATTTGTGAATCACGGCCTCAAGTGTGGCTCTATTAGCTTTACCTTGTAAATCACCACTATGCTATTAGCAATCTTTCAATATGATGTGACATCTTTATTATAATGTTTTTCCACTAAAGTTTAAGTTCATATTTTAGTTAGCTCAGAGACAGATGCAGCCATATTTACCAGATTTAATTAATTGACTATAAATAAAGTGCTGTAAAAAGAAAGCATCTCTTTCACATGACGTTCAAGTTGTCATCATTTTACAGCAAGATGCCAATTCAGATAGGATGTTACTATTTCTATATAGTACATTCAGGTTTCAATATGTAAGGTTAAAATTTCACAGTATTTTGGAGGCTACGGTTTAGAGTCTCAGTTCTCTTACAAAAACACTCAAAGTACATGACCTACATTAATTTACTACCATGCAATTTTTAACTAATCATTAACTTGTAAGAACATCAGTACAATTCCATTTTTTACTTTGGCTTCGATATCTGTGGATGTAACAGTAAAAAGGAACAGCATGCACAGACATAGAAACAAGTTGTGCTGAATTTACCTGACAAAAACTTGCAGAAGCTAAAAAAAAACTGCTTTGAGAGATATACGGGCCCTTTTTGGTGGGATAATGTATCACATCTGTTTTTCTTATAGCCCCCAAGATTCCCTGTATCATTCCCTACCAACTGCTTTAGGCATCCAAGGCAAGAGAGGCACAGCTGCAGGGAGCAGAGCAGTAGATCTGCACAGCTGCAAGGAGATGAACAGAGCAGAAAAGTAAAAGAGAGGAGGGCAGGGCAGCTGGAAGAGGGGAGGAAAAAAAAAAAAAAAAAAAAAAAAAAAAAAAACCAAAAAAACCCCCAAAGCACCATGAGGGTAGGCAAAGCACCATGAGGGTAGGCACAGAGGACAGGACAGTAAGAGAAGGAGCCACAAGTCTCAGAATGCCTTCTTTTAGCAAAGACTCAATGGCACAGTCTTCCCTGAGGGTGAGCGAAGCTCCAGACACCAGGGCTTCAGCCTGGCAAGTGATTTTTTTCACTCAGGGGACAGAATACAGGAATGCAAGTCTCCTTGCGTATCTGCGCTATGCAGTGTAGAAAAAGAGTAATGGGTTGTTCCTACACACACACATTCCACAGAGACAAGAAGCTGGGGAGGGACCAGATGTCAGCACCACTGGATGGCTATGCACTGATATTAAGTTGTCAAAAATTTAAAAAATAGACAGGTAGGAAATGCTGTGTGAAAATGATGTAGTTAGCACATTTGAAAGCACAGATGCTCTAAGATCACGCTTTTACTTTTCCAAATAGAATGTCTTAAGAACATTATTTAGACATTTCTTTAATAACATGTTACCCGATAAGTAATAGTACTTGAACAATTCAGCACAAAAGTTATCAAACAAGTACTTACATTACCCGCTTACGTCCACACATTTTTCACCTTCCACTATTTCCATCTGAATAAATTAGCAAGTAATACTATGAAACAGTCCCATGACCACCATTTAGAAATGCACATTTTGGTAGAGGAGGATTTTTTTTGTTCAAGGCACCTCTTGCTTTCATTTTCTCCAATAAAAGTGAGCTCTTCCTGGGGATTACATGCAGTGCGATGCATGTTCTAAAGAGAAGGCAACACGGCTATACAAACCATAAATGGCAAGTTTAGAGCCGACTACTTTTGAAGCTCCAAAGAACCAGCGCTATTGCACAGTGTCCTCTGAAGAGGAAACAATGGTTAAATAGCACATTGGTCTGTAGCAGCACTTTTCCATTTCACAGTCTAGTGAACTCACCCCATGTGATGGGTAGGAGATCCAGCCCAGCTCCCCTTGAATTGTTTTTGAATCCAGCAGGTTAACTACAAAAGAAGACAAAATGAAGAGGAATGAGTTTCATTTGCCTCCGTCCAGTTAACCTCAGTTACCCGTACCAAGACATCTGTTTATTTGGGGACCTTGTGAAGCAGTTGATTTGTTCAGGTGTCCTGGCAGCTAGCTACAAAGAAGAAAAAGACAGACAAATGAAAAGGATTGTCTTGTTTATCTTAAAACACAGTATGAACAGCAGACGGGGGAACTTTTCAAAACAAAAAAAGTGACAAAAAACAAACAATGGATCACTGGCCAAATTAATTACAGCAGGGGGTGGGAACAGAGCTCTTCTATCAGCTGCACAAACTACAGCGTTTTCCCCTTGGACATGTGAAATTTGGGTCAATGCATCTAACTACATAGGTGAGATCTGAATATTTTAATCATTATTTGATTAGAGGCTTGTATTTGGCATATATAATTTTCTCAGAATATAGGAATAAATAATGAATGCTGATTAAAGTCTTCCCTGCAGTTTTCTTCCTTCTGATCTAATCTGTTCTCTAATTGTCTTGCAGTAGAGAAGTGTCTTCTAAATGTCATGTGTAACACATTAGATACAAAAATAATCATTTACAATGTTACAAGTTCAGACAAACCTACTTTTAAAGAGGGTCATCAATTCATTGCTATTCTTGCTGTTAGCTTTTTTTATTTTTAAGGCATGCAATAATTTTCAGAGTAGGAAGGAAGATTTTATTTGTAAACAGTCTGATATAGACATTTCCCAGTCAATCAAATCACAGTGGTTTTATACCCATTTTAAAACATGACAGGTATTTAGAATAAACAAATAAATAACAATTGCAGGCTATTCTTCTTTGGTATTTACTTGTTTTTTACAAGCACAAAAATAAATTCTCTTCCTTATCCTGGCCATAGAGTCTCCAAGTGCTTAATCACACAGTTCCCTAAGGAACCATTTATTTACTAACATAAAGCAGGACAGGTGAATTGATACAAAGTATCATACAAAATTAGACTCCATAAAAATACAACCAGTGAAGGACTAGTACACAACATGATGACGCTGTTCACAACTGCACCAATCTGTGCACCTTCAATATTTATTATCTGCAATTTGCGCTTACTTTCATCACCCCCTCCCTCATTTTTTTTTCCTTCAATATGGAAATTTCTGACAATGAGAAAAGAAATAAATCCCATCATGTGGAAGGGACTTTTAACACCCAAGAATGAGGTGGCCACTGTAGCAGTCTGAGCAGCTTCAGCTACTGATTATAAGCCTGAAGAGCTGTCACTGCTCCCAGAACCAGATGGCCTGGGTATCAATGCTCAGAGAAAATAAAAGAATAGGACTAGAAAGGGAAAGAATGAGGGAGATCATCTGTGAATCAGCTAAGTTAAGCTATTTGTATTATTTCATCATTAGCCTTTTAACTGCTGTTCAATTTTGGACATCACTTAAAAAAAATAAATAGATCAATGAAGGGGTTTTTTCCCTGTTATTTGGATGTACAGGAGAAGACACAGTAAGGAAAAACAGGTGTACAGTATTAGAAATAAGACCATCTTATAAACAACCATAAATATACACATTTGTTTACATTTGTGTGCACAGGCATTTGTGCTGTGTACGTGTACACATGCAGTGCAGTACTAGCATGGATGAGCCGCTCTACCATCTGTGAGCAAAAGTGGGTTTTCCCCCTGCAGTTATACACCCATTTAAAAGAAAACAACAGTGTTTTGAATTTTTACCTACATCAATAAACAAAATAAGGTTCCCAATCCTACAGAAATAACATAATCCAGTATTGTATCTTTCTTAGCTCTGAATTTATCAATAATTAAATTCTCAATCACCTACACAAAGAATAATCTATCGGTCCTTTATGGAGTGCATAGGGCCCTAGGCAGACTATTCTGAAGCAAGGTTTGCATCTATAAAAAGGAAATATTAATAAAAATATGAAAAGGAAAAAGTGCACTTCTTGCTTTTGTGACCACAAATTCCCACAGATTATGGATCTCCTGGGATAAGACAGATATGTTTGCTGTGCGTCTGCAATACATGGTGGTGAAGGAAGTATGACTTCCGAGATAAATTACTTGGCAATAAGTTGCTAAGGCAATTCACTCTGAAGCAAACTTAATATACTTACTCTTTAAGAATAAGCTTCTTAACAATGTGATTGCAGCCACTCTGAAATGTATGAATTCAGTCCAAATTCATCGGCCTGATCTGGAAAAACAAACAGGCTCACAACCTGCTGGTAGTTTCCCTCTCTAGACACGCCAAGCAGCCTCGCAGTCAGAACGTGCCCCCAAGGTGCAGATCCGCGTTCAGCATCACGGTCCGTATCTCTCTCTGCCTCCTCCCTAGTGCCTGCCTCTCTCTCACAGCAGGTTTACCAGGTTACCAGCTACTCCTATGAGAGCTACTCACAGGCACTACGACAGGGCCATGGGGGCAATTAAATATTCAGTGCAAGCCATATGTGCCCCACGACAGGTGGATGCCCCAGCCATGGGGCAACTTCTGTTGCAACACATTGAGCTCAAATCTACAACATTAACATTTTTTCAGCTTCTCTCTTCCATTCCACCTTCCTTATCTTCCTCATCTCCTTCAAACTGGCACTGCTATGCAAACTACTTTTCTACGCTCATATATGTTTCACTACATTTTAGAAATCCTTGGAAGGGAAGTTTTCACACTGACCTAGGCTTCTAGTTCACATGCAGGTCAGAGAATGAAAGTAGGTACCTAAAGAGGGTGGTACGAATGCTCCCACTACCAAAAAAAAAAAACAAAAAAAAAACCCAAAAACCACACCCAAAAAAATCAAAGCAAAGCTATAACTTTATTAATAGTTTTGTGCTGAACATTTTTATATGCCTTCATATTGCACAGTCTTCAACTTCCTCAATTTTCATTTGTGCAAGAAGGAACAAAGCTTGTTACATCAAGTAGGTATTTAATATCTAGCAGAGCAAGATCAGAAAACCTTAAGTTCCTTCACCTATCTAGTCACATGGTCTTCAGTGACTATAAAGCCTACTCGTTCCTTTTTTTTTTTTGTGAAATGCCAAGAAATTAAAGATCTGAGAAGGGAAAAAATACCCAGAGAAAGAAAACATAATTATACTGACCCCCTAGATAACTCCAACTTTGCCTAGATGTCTTTAGCATTTGTCTAGGAAGAACTATATTACAGGCAAGTGGAAACAGAGTAGACTGCCCGAGCGCTGAAATTGTTTAGAATCCAACTGAGATTCATACACACAATACTTTTTCCCTATAAAAAAAAATTGGGAAAAAAATACTTTTCACCAGAAGTGTACTGTTCTTTAATAGTACCCAAAATGCAAAGCACATTTCCTTTCAATTAGTCACCTGAAAAAACCCACCTCCCTCTCCCTGAAAAAAAGCTTCTATGACACTCATTTTTCCTGTGATTTCAAGAGAATTATACACCTTGACAGAGAGCAAGCAATGAATATAGAACTTACAGGCTGCAGTGATCATGGTTCCTAGACAAAATGGTAGGGAAGAGTAGTGTTACATTTTGTCATTATATGTCCTAACATTACATATTAATCTGAAAATTTCCCTACACTAAGACTCAAGAAATACATAAAGAATGGATTAGATATTAATTGTCTGATATTCAGAGATATTCAGTCAGATCATGATGAGCGAGCATACATCAGTGTGACCCTAACATTTTCCCACCATAATTAAAGTTAAATTAAAGCCAATGTTTACATGTACTACAACTGCCTAAAGCCACATATCTACCAGATGAAAGAGGGATCTGGAGTGAAGAGGGTTTAACCTCTTTTGTGGCACTGTCCTGTGCAAGGTGTGTGTCTTTAAGAAAGGACAAAAAACAAATAAACAAAAAAAGAAGTCAAGCTACTTCATGCGGCAATGCAATTTTCTTTCATTGCAAGTGTAACAAGCAGGTACTCCAGAGCAACTGGCTCAGTGAAGAGCATGGCTCTGCAAGCAATCATAACTGCAGGTCAGATACGGTCCTAACATCAAGGGTTCGATTACCCACAACTCTCGTGTTCTTAAATGGGGTATTGGGGAACAGAAGATGATGAAGGTTGGAATATTCTGTCTGCTTTCCAGAAAAGAGTAAACAGTTTTACAAGTCAGGTGACATGAAAGAGAATCAGGATTTCCAGGCTCTTTCTGAAGCTTATGCTTTTCTCACCCAACTCATTTGCACTCCTCTCTCTTCCTCCTGCAAAACTGTGTGAGTACCATTCAGCTAACTCTTACAGAGTCTCTGAGATTGACCAGCTGATTACTAAGGTTAACTCTTAAACTAGCTGAACAGCTTTGTTGCTATGAACAATCCTTTCCTACAGAATGCCTGGAAAAGGATCACCGGTTATGCTAAGGAGACACAGAAGAGTTCTCATTGAGCAACTTTAAAAAAAAGAAAAAATGTGCTGTCTAGTAATCTCAGTGTCCTGCATTGGTTTTCATCCTGTAATTAACTCCCTTTAAAACTAATGGTAAGTATGAGGGAGAGTTTACTGGTATTAAAATACTGCAGTGCTACACAAACTGAGCAACCTTCACTTCTGCCTCTGAAAATCCGTGACTTGGTCCTTCTGCATAACAGCCTTGCTCACCAAGCTGCACACGGTAGCTATTTCTGCCAAGTGGCAGCATACCAGCAAAACGCCAATTAGGAGCATGTTCTCTTTTTAGAAGCTTTCTCCACTGGCCTTCCCCACTCACAACCACAAGCAGTATTAGTTCCCTCCATACGCATTACTGCGCAGGGGGTAAAGATGGATCTCTTTCCAGCAACTGCAGCAGGGACCTGAACGCAAAATGAAAAGCTCGCTCACTCTCCTTTTTGTGGCATCAGGCAGAAGACGAACGAGGGCTCAGGCAGAATCTGGCACGCAGGTCCACTCGCACTACCAGAAACTGCTTCCCGTTTGAGAGCAATGGCAGAGGGCCTACCACGAGGCTCGCTAGCAGTAGGTCTCATCAGGGGTAAATAATGCCAGTGAAAGAAAAAACTGTAAAAATAACAAGATACCTGAACACAGTCTGAAAGCAGCAGCTTTTTCAGAAACACATGGAGTTAACAACTGCTACAATGAACCAAACACAGTATAAATAAATTCCCCAGTAAAAAAAAGTAAAGAGACAGACGTTGAGAGCCAGGCAGAACCACCTCGAGATCCCCAACACTGCCTAAGAAATGGGGAGGAAAGCCTGCAAGGAGGTAACTGGCAATATCTAAAGAAGAACACGTGAACAACTTCATGGCTGGAAAGCATTTCCAAATCATATTCTTTGCATAGAAAATACAGAGTAACAGTCAATGAGGTAAAATATATAAAATGTTTCTTCTTGAACCAATTAACATTTCCAATTAAAAGTTTAAAAAAAAAAAACCCCAAAGAACACGAAACCACCACTGTTTTGTCTTTTCCTGTTTGGCACCAAACTGTCAGTTTAGAAATATGCTAGTTAGTTATTAAAAAAATGCTAACAAATAGGGAAAATTACATTTGCTATGCAACCAAAAAAAAAAAATGGTGAATGCCCATAATTAAACATGTCATACAATCCTGAGCAGCAAAGAAAATACTTTGTGGCAGGAAGTCAGACAGAACTTGGTTTTGGGGTGGGACAGCATGGAGTCAGTGCAAACCCTGACGTACATTTTTAGAATGGTGGCCTCTTCCTGGCAAAGTGGACTTGCACCTGAATTTTCATCCACCTATGAGTACAGATCTGAGTCTTCTCAAATCTCCATTCACCCAGCAGTGGCAAAAGTGAAATAAGAGCCGCAGCAGATGAGTTTTGTGCCTTTGGCTTATTCTGAGTCTAGAAGCAACATCTACGATAGACAGGCTGGACCCAGGCAAAGCCAAAGCTGCTACTTGGTGCATTCACCGTAATTCCAACTAGGATCAGCTCTCATGCTGATGTTGCTGAAATCATGCTGAAATTTGCTAAGGTAGACAAAAAAAATCTTTGGAAATGGCCATCAAATAAGTAAAATCAGTAGATAAGAAACCACTCCATGAAGCAATACTAACCAAGGCGATACTCTCTTCACAGAAGGGTGTTCAATAGTGAAGCCTGGTTCTAAGCAGCAGACTTTGGGCCCAATTTGCTGCTTGTCCATTAACAAAAAAAGACAAGTCTCCTGTGATTTTATGGTTCTACATTTTCCATTAAATGTTGTAATGAAGCTGCTGTTACTGCTCAGAAGAAGATGACCTTAGCATAAGAGATCTGCTAGGTTCCCGTCTACTAGCTCTGCTTTTACAGCTGTGTCTCCCTCCAGCCTGAGGCACCCTAGGAAGCAAAGTGACAATAAGCTACACAGAGTAAAGTCTCCTAAAAACATCCAATAGAACATACTTTGTAAAAGCATATCCAACCCAAGCGCCAACAAAGTTTGGCCCGTTTATTCCACAATTCTTCTCTAAATGTGGGATTTCTCAGTGAGATTTCTGCTACAGCTCAAAGCCAGACTGCAGTCCTTCGAGAGGCACAACGCTGTGAGGTCTGCACTTTCAACCCTTCCTGCCTATGCCATTATCCTGTACAATACAAATATGATTTTATGCAGAACATTCCAAATTTGGCAACTGTCATGTTCAATCTGTGGTTAAATTGCTGACCGAAGAACTCCACCAGGGTGAGGGCATGAGACGGACAAGAGAAAACCAAAATGAATTACAGAACAGTTGCTCCAATACTGGACACAGGAATCTTCACAAAACAAGATTGGATAGCCTACGCCTCCATTATTTTCATTTAAATGTTGTTCACTAAATAACTGCTTCCAAAATTAAAAGATTGTGTTATGAATCTCAGGTGAAAAGACAAAAAGCTAGCAATATGCATCAGCTTACCCCATTGATTATTGCTTCTACAGAATACATAAGGTTCCTATATCAATTTGGATTATTTGGCAAATTCTATTTTTATTGCAGTTGCCCTCAGCTTTTTAAGAGGAAGCGTTTCATCAAGACACATCTAAGGCCAGATTTTGATACCTCAGTTTTTCCTACAGCTGAATACTGAAGCAGTCAAAGCAGGAACCTTAATGCAAGTTTCTCTCAAAAGTCTGCCATGAAGGAGGGAACACAAGACAGCGATGAGCAATGCAGGAATGCCCATAAATAAAACAACAGATTGTAAACTGCAAAGCCAGAGCCCATCAGGGAGACTCTACGACCACACAGCAGCCCTCTCCCTGCTTGCTGTGCACAGGATGAATTTCACTGCTGCTGGGGATCATCAGCACTCCCGCGCTCCCTTCACGGTGGCTCAGACCATCCTAGCCAGCAGCCACAGCTCCACGTGTGCCTCAGCCCAGCCAGCCTGGCTCCCATCACCTGCACTCGACGCCAAGAAGTTCTCCAGCAGCCTTCCTCCGTTTGGTAAGTATGGAGCCTGTGTGCAGAAATGGGACAACACTATTCTAAGCCTCCTGAACAGATGGGACAATGACAATCAGGTCTAAAAATAAAAGACTCACATGAGAGGTTTCAGAGACCAAAACTACAGAACTATACTGTTCCTTAGCAGACAAAACTGGAACTGTTTTCAAAGCAGAACAGAAAACAAGTAAATATTTCATCGGTAGAAATCTTATGAGTGTTCATGTAAAACCAAAAGCCATTCCCTCAATTCTGCTGTTGAAGGACCCCAAGCGGTAGCTAAGGCTAGGTAGCGTATGTAAAGCTTTCATCTTACTCTCTCACCAACCTATATCAAATCTATACAGGTGGGCAGGCACACTCAAACCTCCTAACTTAGCACCTTGCAGAAGTTATTCTGGCTACTGTAATGAGAAAACAAAGAAGCCGTGTCTGCACCAATGATGACATATGAACTAGCAGCTCTAAGGTGACAAATCTGTACCCTGCTTTTTCTTGGAGTACCTGTCTGCCGTTACGTTGACAACCACCCATCCATTCTCATGGATGAACACAGATAAAACAGATTTTATTTCTTTTTTATTAGTTTGAAACATTAGAGTTCTCTTGATATTGTTAAAGTGGCATAAAGCTCAATTTCCAAGTATGCAAAAACATATGACTGGTGGGCTGGAATGCAATGTTTATCAAAGGGGCCTAATAAGGTTTCAGTTTTATTAGGCTATTTCCTGTAAGTTGATATGTGCCAGTTCTTTTCATTAAGAGAAGGATATAAAAATTAAAAATGGATTAATCTAATGGGTTCCAAATTACTGTGTCGCTTTCACTTCTTTGCATTCTTTTTTTTTTTTTTAAGTAGTTCCAATTGGTCCTCTTCCAGTACCTCCTACAAGAGGCATAAACCATTAGATACCTGAATTACTGTTCAGCTGAACTCACATTCAAATCCCAGTCCTGCAAATCTCATTCTACTCTACTGCTATAGCATTACATCTGACATCAGTGAAGCACCACATCAAACATGTAAATACAAAATGGGGGCTGCTGTGTTAAAAGGGAGTTTAAATTGCAAAAATTAAGTTCATCTTTCTCAGGAGAAAAAGAAAAAAATGTACCAGAAACTAAGGATTATATTTAGTTACCTAAATTCAGCCACTCTATGCCTTTCACCAGCCAGAATAGAAGTGGGTCTCTCACAGGATGCGTCATATTTGCCAGTCCCACTGGGTGCCCAAACCCTGAGGCACATAAAATGGCACCACACACCTATGTCTAGCCAAAACTCAACAGCAAACATTACTCAAACAACTTTAATAAGCTCTAAAGCACTTCTCAAAAGGGCTTAAGCACACTGCACGACTGAGTCTTTTTACTCCTGCATTCCTCCTCCCTTGGGAAAAAGAACAACATTCAGTATTCACTAGTATTGCAGAATTCAGCTCTCTAAAGATCCTACAGGCTTAGAGTCCACCAGTGTGGTCACAAAAATCTCCCCTGGAAAGGCTTCTAGCAACTTAAAGGGGAAAAGAAAAAAAATGCTGCACCATAGTGTCCATGTTCACTTAATGTAAATTGCGAATTCAAAAACCAGTATGACATGCACTGTTTCTGGAATTCTAGACATCAAAAAGTGTCACAGAAAAGATACCTAGGCACACAGAGCACCCACGACTAAAAGTTCCTAAGTTCCCACAAATTTTACTGCAGTTCAAACATATTCAAGGTCCTGAAATCTCCAAAAATCACAGCAAATAACCAATATTCCTTTAAGGACAGAAATTTCTGAGACAGGGACCAGAGCATAAGTCTAGCAAATGACGATTCATTTGTTAAAAAGGCTGTGATACTCCCCAAGTGAATCAGCTGGCAGCATGCCACAACTCAGGAAAAAAAAAAAAAAAAATCGCTTTTAAGAAATTCCTCGCATGGGGCACAGGAAAACAAATTCCTTGCAAGTGAATATAGTTGTGGTGGGTTTGGTTGTGTTTTCTTTTCTGTTTTGTTTTGTTTTTAAGTTTGAAACACAGAAGTTAATACTTGTAAAAAAAATTCTGAGAATCCTGATGTACTACATTTGGGAAGCCATCTACTCAGGTGTGCTCTAGCAGAGTTCTGTTTAGCTTTTTTTCTTTAATTCCACGAATCAAGGGCTCCAGCTTGCACGGGCTATGAAATGCTTGGGTCCTTACACAGCTACTCCACAGATAAAATAAACCCACAGAGCAAATGACTAAACATCTTGGTGCAAATTAGGGGAAGTAAAATGCCAATAGCATAAGAAATTCTCCTCAAATGTCATGTTGAGAAAATCAAGATGCTAAACCAGCTTTATTTTCCAATACAGTGATGTCACCAACATGATATTTTCATTGTTTGCCAGGTTAACAGAATTTATGGAGGTAATTAATGCAGAACATGTGTGCTGAGCTATCCATATGAAAAATGGAATTGCCCCTGACTTCATTTGCTGCCTTTGCAACCAAAACCCCACTAACGTCTTTTTTCACTATTTCCATATGTGAGAAATACAAATATTTATAACAAAGGTAAATGCCTAAATGACTGTTCTATTCCCATCTACCCACAAGCCAGTTTTTCAGACCCCTGTCTTCTGCTTATTCCTCTGCTTCCATTACCTTCCCACAGACGGCTGCAGTTTCCATTACGTTCCACAAACCAAGCATGTTCCTCACGTCTCTCCTCTAGAATTGCTTTCCTTGGTTAGCATGGACAACTTCTGCTTGGATTTCTTGAACATCCTCTGTCCAGCTTTAACCCAGCTTTCGAGATCAACACAAACAACTAACTACGGAAAAAGCAATGCCATTAAACATACGATTCTCCTCTTGTGTCTTTTTTCCTGGGCATCTACAGGATCAAAGCATTCCCCTTCTCATAAATAGCATTTAGTAAAAAACAATGAACATATGGTCTTCCCAGTCAGGAAAAGAAAAGATGATCTTTGCCTTCTACTCTTTATGGCTGAATGTTGACTTCTGGAATCAGGGACAAAAGAAAAAGCAAAAGAGAGGAGGGAAACATGGGTAGGTAGGCTGGGAACAAGAGAGACTGATGAAGTTTCCCTGCAATTGGGTTATCTCACAGCACATTTTCCATAGCTGTAACCACATACTCCAGGAAAACTGCACTCTCAACCACTGCTAGGACATTTGCTCTCCAAGGTAAATCATACGTGGGAGAAAAGTTTTTGCAGGATAACTCCCTCACCATCTCAGAACCTCTTTCAACACAAATGCCTCAAGTGGGTGTTCCCCACGGCTGGTCACGAACATTAAGTCTGGACAGACATAAAAAAAAAAATAAAGGAAAGCAAGTTATTTTTTTTTTAAAGAAAGCACCGTTACAGAAAGATTAAATAGAATGGTAAATGTGCCTCTACCCAGTCTTTACTGCAGCCTCTGCTGAAATTCACCACTGGTAAATCATAGTCATGAAGCTTACTAATGTAAACAAAGCTCAGACTTTCAGGGAGGCAAGGAATTTCTTAATTTGTGCTTTGCTCAGTGTTCAGATCATTGTCAGCACTGAATTTTGGGTTTCTAACATGGTTATTAATAAGAGGAAGTTGGATTTTGGTCTAATTTTTCCCGAGATTCAGGTCCAACTTTCACTTAATCTCTGAATACCCATCTTCTCTCTTCCTTTAATTCTGCTCTCTCCCTCCAAAAGAGATCTCTCAAAAAGCCTTGCCAGAGCAAAACCCCTCTAGCTGCCTTCTAGCTTCTCAACAACTAAACCAAGAAACTCAATGTCATTCGTTGCTCTTTGTTGCTGCACAAAGTTGTTGCGATGCCTACCATGGACCTAAACATATTTTTATACTTTAATTATTTAAACGGTAACTTGTCATTTTAGATTTTCTACAAACCTCTCCTTTCTTAGGCACCAATTGAAAAGTTTTAGTTTTTCATTATTGTCCTCTTACACAAGGCAGCTATGCTTTAGTAGTTTTTTTTTAATTACTATTTAAAAGAAAACAAACAAACAGAAAAAAAAAAAAAAAGAGACCAATGCAATGCAAACCTTTCCATCCAAATATAGATATAAAAATTATATGAGAAATCAGCTGGAAATATAAAGAAAGCACATTCCCACACCTTATTACACTAAACTGCCCTGACTGAACCTTAACATTCATCCTATTGTTCACTTAATTGCTAGCAAGTTTCAACTACTGTTCGTTTGGTCTGCCATTCTTCTTTCATCAATATTTTTCCAGCAGATTAATGGGATTTTCCTCCATATTTCGCCTGAAACAGCAGGACACAGTAGTTTAATGAAAAAAAAAAAAGGAGCGTGGCACTAATGTTTCTGCTTACAGTGTGTCTGGTTTAATAACATCTCTGCAAATTTAAGGCTGTACATGCTGGCGTTTCATTCAGTCTACCCGTCACTCTCTCAGAATGGGACTCTTTTGTCACCCTCCCAAGATTTATTTCAGGCAGGATTATCTTTATTTCTCTATCTTTATTTCTTTCATTCATTCACTGCAGAAATTTAAAAGAAGTCTTCAGTCCAAGGGACGGAATTTTAATCTTAACATCAGTTTCACACCGCAAAAGGAGTACTTACACTGCAAAATAAGCACTTGTGCTAGGATTTATCAAGCACCTAAGAAGCACAAGACAATCACTGGGGAACACAAACCTAACCCAGCAAATTACTACCACGTTCTGTTCCCAAAATTACCCCAGCAATTATGGGAGTTCATATCCAATCGTCTGAATTAAACTATTTTCTTCCAAGTTTTGGTTCTTGTTTAAAATAGTTTAAGTATCATAAAATAAAAGCTACTGCTTTTTATGGAAATAAGGGTAGCACCACTGCAGTAAATTTTTAGCAAAACGGATCACTTCACAGTAGTCACATGCATTTGTAAACAAAAACTCTTCCATTTCACTATATCATTTCTTATTGCAAGTCCTTTCTTCCTCATAAATATATTTTCAATAATCTTCAACAAACCGAACAATTCATTTTCATAAGAAATGAAAAGTTAACAAACAATTAAAAATCCCTTCATCTCACTCCAAATAAGCTACTCTTTGGATGCTGGAATTATCTTTTAGAAAGGCAATGGGTTAGTGAGATCCCTCTGCCCCACCTCTGAAGTTTTATCTAACACCTCTGGACAAGTCCAGTCAATTTTGCACCTTAGGGTATCAAAATGACCTTTCCGAGTTTCAATACCAGCTCTCCTCAGTAGAGCTTTGAACTTTAACAAAAGTAAGGACATGATTATATCTCCAGTTATTTATATTTTTTTTTAACAGAAAAATCAAACAGCAGCTACAAAGCTGGTACCTTATGGAACTACCTCAGGCTCTGTATAAAAGTCTACTCACAGTGCTGTTGTATTCGGTAACAGCTCTGTAGTGACCCTCACTGGTGATAAAATCCAGAGCTCTGAAAACAAGAAAACGAACACCTGCATCTGTATTTCTAAACTTTCATCAAGTGGGGATTACAAGAACAAGAGCCATTACCTACGGTCCTACAGGAAAACTTACAAGTTCTCAAACCGAATCAAAAGTAAGCATACTAATGGCAATTTACTTAACTCTGTCAGACAATAAAAAAAAAAAAAAAAAATTAGAACAATTTGTGTATCTTCCCACATGGGAATGAAAAATTTAAGTTCAATTAGAATGCACTCCTGATTTGCAAAGATTTCATGTGAACAACTGTTAAACTTAGCACGCCTATTATCAGTTTAATGCTTTCCCTTCTGCTAGTGCCTCTGAAGCCTCGTTTCCTGAGGCTGAGAGTACGGAAGAGTTCCAACCCGTTTCTACGCCCTGACCGCTTCATCAGGTAGTAAATATGTTATATTCAAATTAACTGCAATAAGAATTAATTGCTGTGTCCAATTTGGGCTTCTTTGTTTTTCAAACATCTGCTTTAAGTTTGCCATAGACAATGTAGTGATTTTTCTTTTTAATACACTGTGCTGAAATCATCAGAAAATCAAGACAAGCTTCAGTGACAAAAAGAAAACAAATTACTCCATGTGTTACAGTCTGCTATCAAAAATATTGACAGAAAATGAGGAATTTACCCAACTTTCTTCTCCTGTTGCACAGGATTTTAAAAACATCACGGTATGAATCGTAATGCACATTCATTATTACAGCTTAGGATTAAGCATAGAAGCTTTGAATAAGAGACAGCTGTATGAAAAACAGCCCTCTAGACCCCCAGGACTTTGAGCTTTCTGAAATTAAATTTTAGAAGGTATCACATCAAGATTAGTAAATCTACTTTTAACTTCTTTTGCAGATAAACAGTCAAGAGCAAGCTAGAGGCACCAGCAGGAATTGTGTCACGATAAATGAAGACTTATCCTGACCTAATGATATCTGACATACAGTGAGGCGAGATTTGGAAAAAGCACTTCCCCCTGCAATCCCTTTTTGATTCTACTGAAAAGGTTCCAGCATTGCCAGCCTCACCCAAAACTACATGCGAAAGTTGGGTAGGCATTTTGCTCCACGTGCAAACACTGCGTTTTTCAAAACCATGCCAAGAGCTGTCATTATTACAAAAGCACAGTAAGTCATCTTTAGCAATTTCAAGTGTTAACAGAGACCAGCCCAGATAAAATGGTGCATTTATTTGCGCAGTTATGCAAAATTCCAAAATGGTAATCAATGAGTAAAAGATGAAACCACATCTCCAAATCCAATACAGACAGAAAAGAGAGGCTGATTGGAACCTTCTTGCTGTAAACCAAAACAGACATTATTTGAAACCAAGTACTGTAAGCAGATTTACCGTATTGATCTTTTGGTAGCTGTGTTTGCAAGAAATTAATTTTATGCTAGATTGAGAGGTTACAAGAAGTTTCCTGTCTGCACAGCCAAAATATTATTGAAGCAATTCAGGTTGTCAGTAAAAGCTTAAACAAATTTGCTGATAATCCTGTTAATGACCTAGGTCAAGTGTTAACTGTTGTGGCTTATAAAACAGTGAAATTAAGGTTGCTGGTACCCTCAGGCAGGCAATATAGTTACAGAAGAGACTGACGAAAAATTATTAAATTACAGAGTGATATTGCTCATTCAATTTCTCAATACTGTAGGAATTCTTCAGAAAGAAATTGCATCCTTCTAAGAAGAAACCCACAATCCTTCTTAAGCGGAAAATATCCAACGGAATGGACAAGCAGAACATGTGGTTTCTATGCACCTAAGCGGTTCGGTTTGCAACTGCAAACTGGAAAAGTCAGATGTTAAATCTTCCTGACATTTTCCCTCCTTGCAGAAAACTGCACACACCTTAACCACTGCACAAAGATAAATCTGAACTTCAGCGACCCTTCCTGAGCTCCTGTGATTACGTAGGTAAAATGCATGCAGCTTTGTGACGAGCGCAGCAGACAGTTTAAAAATAAACTCAGTGGAAAATTTTATGTTTCATCAAGAAAAGAAAAACCTCTAAATAAAACTTCTCTGGGATGAAGCAAATTAACAAAAACTCAAGCACTCCAAGAAAAAGAAAAGAAAAAAAAAAGAAAAAAAAAAAAAAAAAAGACTGCATTTAACACCACAAAGCAAAGCAAGCCAAGAACTTGCCTTCAACCCCTCTTTCATCCTTTTCTCCCTTCATCCCATCCACTTCCATTGCAGTAGCAGCACTAACTCAGACCAGACAGCCATCAGTTTTAATATTAATTGTAAATGTTAACCGAAGTTGTATTTAAAAAAACAGAAATAATTCTTTCAAGTGAAATAAATTTAGGAAATATTACTGGTAGCTCTGAACACACTCTTGTAACATGCCTACTGCAACAATCACATCCCCTAGAAGTTAGACAAAGCTATATAAACACACCAAAAATTAGTTCCACTCTTTGTTAAACCAATCTAGGAGGATAATTTCAACAGTGGCTTTATATTAAACTGTAGGAAAAAAAAATGTATACATTTTTATCTATATGCCTATATTAACAATCTCTGTCCAAAGCATATCTTTTTCATTCTCAGTGATGGAAAAATAAAACTTTTCGAAATACTCTGCAGAAATATCTATCTCTAGTTTTGGGAGGAAATTTATGGTAACAACAGTAAAGAAGTGAAGTGGCAAGAAAAAGATTATTTAAGGGAGGAAAACATAATCTTCTGACATAATTTAAAGCTGCAAGCTAACTCTTGTTCATCAAATAAATTAGTGTGTCAGCAAATTGTAGTAATTCAAATTTCTAAACTCATAAGATCAGCCTAAATATGCTGTAAATAAATAAAAGAATTACTGAGCTTTCCCAAGTGCATGGGGGGAAGTGTCCTTTAAAGTTGATCTCATTTTTAAAAGAAACCGTCAGTATTCCTTTTTTTTTGAAAGGTATAGCAAAATAGACACTTCAAAAAAGCAGGCATGCAAAAGCAGGTCACTCTCCAGTAATGGGCATTAATACTGTTGGTTTCACTAGCCACTCTGAAAATATCGCCCATACCGTACAAGTGTCTGAAGCTGAGAAGAGAGAAGGGAAGCAGAATCTGCTGAAAGCTGACCAGACAAGCATGCTTAACACGCATTCTGTATGGTACCAATTTTTCTCCTCCTTTCTCAAATCCTCAGTGCCAGTGACTTTAAACAAAGAAACAAAAAGCGGGTTTTGTTTTGGTTTTGGGGTTTTTTTGCAAACTAGAATGCTGTAATATCTTTTTTGCATAATTAGTTTCAGTTTACAGACTGTGCCTGTCTACCACTGCCATGGAGGCAGAGCTGCTCCGCTGACTGACAGAACTACATACGTTCTCAAAAAGCTTTTAATAGTAAGACAAGAGTAATCCCTACAAACACTCTTGTTTTCATTTCTGGAAATCATTTGCAAAGGATGACAGTATTTACAAAATAGCATGCATCTGGAGGCATAAAAGTGACCGACTTGAAAAGCACATTCTTTTAAGTAACCTATAAAGCACTGTGGATGCCAAACAAATTTACATAAAACATACAATCAGATGATATATTGCTCTTCTGGTACGATGATACCACAGCTTCCTTTCCAGCAATAAAACCAACTGATTTAAGATTATCCAGGACTCAAAGTTTGAATCTCTCCTTATTTGTCTTACGTTATATTTCTTTTTCCTTCCAGAAATCATTTAAAGTCGTTATGTCACTGCCTTATCCCACAAGCACCCAGAATATCAATAACTACATCAGCATTCTTTGTACAGAAGAAATTATTACTTTCGTAGCTTTGATACCTGCTTCTCTACACAAACACCACAACTCAAGCAGGCACAAGCTCTACCTGGCTGTTTGATGCCAGAAGTTCTTCACAATCTTTGGCCTCTAGATTTTATCCCTAAAGAC
>WHYT01014216.1:21917-66954 GCA_009806455.1 Tetrax tetrax
CGGACCGGGGGGGGGGGTCGTTCGGAGAGCGCAGGGTGGGGAAGGGGCAGGGTGCCGAATTCCGGACGGTGCGAGGCGAGGAGAGAAGCGCAGGACTCGCCCCTCAGCCCCAAAAGGTGCTCCGTGGCGTGCCACTGTGCTGCGGGGGGACACCAGTGAGGTAGCTCGGATGCCTCGGTCGGGTGTTTTGGGCGGCTACAGGCCGGTCGTGTCCGTTGACTGGTCTTTCCTAGACTGAGTACAACCGAAAAGTAGCAGTAAACCCTCCGGGAGCTTCAGCGTGCAACCGTATCAGGCTTGCTAGAAAAATGCCAATTACATCGTTTCGTCCCCTTGCTCCCCATGGTAACGCTAGCCCAGTCTGCTACCCGTGGGACCATAACTCCCACCCCACAGAGCAGACCCACTCTGACCTCACACCAAAGCAAACTGGAACCTCAACGGTGGTCAGGGCCTCTTCCCGAACGCTGTTCTCTGTGGGGATGTGCAGCTTTGCTCTAGAAGTTGCCACGTCAAGTGTGGATTTTAGAAGCATTCTCTACATGTGTGCACCTTACCTCCAGCCCATCATAGGCCCCAGAGAACCTGTCAGAGCAGAGGGCAGAGCAGCAGGCAAGCAGTACCGCTCTTCCACCACTCCCGGTGGGAATCACTACAGAGCAGCGCTTCCCAAGCTTCCTCTTCTGCAGTTCATTTTTTCAGAATACGGACATTTTTCTTCCCAAGTGACTCATCTCAGGTCTCCAGAGCTACCCAGAGTGGTTCTGTGGAAACAAGAAAATATTTGAATAATGCTGAGGTCAAATAAATATTTTACCCCAAACCAAAGTTATGCAGCCACGTAGTACAAGGTCTCGCTCTGAACGTGTGTGCCATCTGCACAGACAGCAAGCGACAGGAAAGGAGCCTTTGGCAGCAGATGTGGAAGTGCAGTGCAGAAGTAGCATCAAAAATCTTTGATACCACAGGAACCGAAACCCCCGTGTTTCACAAACCACTATGTTAAAATGCCCGAACCACCTTCCTCTTCACAAATACCAAAGAATTGTCCTGTGTGTCCTCAGGGTGGCTGGGATCAGCAGGACAGGTGAGAACTGCTGCCTGCGGCATCCGAGCTCTGAGGTTATCAACGGCAACGCTGCCTGTGAAGCCACACTGCAGCACAGTACTGCCAGCTCACTTCGGCAGCAACGCACCTTTCCTGCCCCCCAGCAGCAGAAGAGGAGATGCTGGGCTGGTCGCAAGCCAGGGCCTGTGCCCGTGCTCGCCCAGTAGCGGCTTAGCCCAAGCCATCTGGTTTAGCTCCTCCAGGTTTACGCCGCACTGAGGGGCTTGGAAACATCAGTAAGCCAAAATGAAGGAGAAAGAAGGCCATGAGAAGTCAGTCTCAGTTGGGTGCTTGTTTCAAGGGAGAACAGTTGAGGACATGAGCCTTACTTTCCTTCTTCTTCTTTGTTTCCAGGTTTGATTATTCCATCAGATTCAGGAACCATCAAATCTAATAGCATTTGTTCTTGCATGTCTTCAACTCTTCCTTTCACTTATGCTTGGATTTACCATCTACCCTACCTATTTCCTCTCTGATCAAATTTCCAAAAGGAGCAAGAGAGATGCCTGGGGCTTTTGAGCAGGCACCTCCAGGGGCACAGAGAAGAGCAGGGAGTCTGGCCATACGGTTAATGGCGTATGGCCTGGAGAAGGGAACCCCTGTCCTTCTTTGTCTTTCTCAAGTCTCATTTCATTATAGCTTTTCATTTATTTGACAAAGATGCTTTTCCACAGCAAAAAGTCCAGAAAAATGCCCTCATTTCTTCCAAATGTTTATCTCCCTAGCAATAAAAACTCTTCTGGTTTGGTTTGGGGTTTTTTTTTTGCAGACCTTTTCCTAATCTTTTTCTAGAACACACAGCTGTCTTACTTGAGTTCTTTTGTACAGCAGAGGCAAATCTGGTATTTAAAACACTAGTAAATTCTAAAGACTACTAGTTTTGGTCTCTGTGGAGCCACACCTTTCTTTCATGACTTCAGGTAAATAATTTTTTAAGGTGGAAGAAAAAGGGTGAAGAAAGATAACAAATCTCTGGGGGAAAAAAAAAAAAAATCCTTCTGTTTTCAGTAGTGGAAAAATATATTTCCAAAGCAGCAAAGAAAGGAATTTTTGGTTTTCAGTCTTCAAGTTGCGTGTGTATAAAACATCTGCACCTTCCAGCTGCGGCACCTGAGTCTGCTCTTGCTCCCCCCTCTGCGAGCGGGAGGCTGAACACCCATCATGTTTTTACTGCACAGCAGTGATTTGCTGAAGAAGGAAAAGAGAAAAAGGAGAGGCAACCACATTCAACTACCAAACCTTGTTTTTTCTCCTCCTGGGAAGAGCCATAGAGTTCAGTATTTCCCTTCCCAAGCTACTGCTTTGTAAAGGAGGAGCCTTGACAACACATAAAGAGTAGAGGTGGGAGAGGCAACTCCTTAGAGTCCAAGTAAAGTGGATATTCTCTGGCCAGTTCCTGACAATAAGTAGGGCACAGCACTTTGCCCAAGGCTGGGGCACAGCCCTCTCCTTCCACCAGCACACACAATCCTCCTGACCATCCGAGCCAGATATTAATGTTGTCATACAGCTGGCTGTCGCGGGATGCACACTGCACAGCTTCACCTGCCAGGGAGGAGAAGAGCTTCTTTGAGGGACTGGGGATAACAGCCCGTGCCTGAGCCTGGCCCCAGCATCAACCCACGTTACCCTGCGTTCTGTCATGCTCCGAAGCTTGGGCTGACCAGCATCCCTCCAGGTTGGGCATGGTACCACCTCAGCGCAGCAGCTGCCTTTGAACCGCTCCCAAGCCTACACCTGTAGGTCCGGGGTTGTTCTCACTACTCACCCACAATGCTCTCATCTGAGAGAAACAGCGTCGATGTTCTCTTGAGATGTCACTTTCTACAGGTACAAATCCAAGCTGAAAAAAAGAAAAAAAAAAAGGAAAGAAAAATGTGGTAGGCAAGGCTGATGGACAAGAACTGGTAAGAAAACATTATGGGAAAGATAATACATGCTACAAGCAATTGTGCTCAGAGTATTAATGTCACCATTAGCTCCTTCACTGGTTGGTTGTAAGAAAACAAAGGGTGGATATTAGAAATACCTGTGCGACTTCTTCCAAGATAACAATGTGGTTACCAGGTAAAGAAAGGTAAAGGAGCTAGAAGAAGGAAGAGGAGGAACAAATTAAGATCTACACAGTAAACAACAGATTGTGAATTTCCAAGTCTGCCTCATGACAGCGCGTGTGCGTGCACACACACATATTTTGGGTTAGTTTCACCATCCATGCCTCAAGATATATTTTCCTTGTGAGGGTTAGAAATACACATCGTAGAAAGAAATGAAAGATAAGATTTTCATATCGTGTTGTGGACAGCTGTTAGAGAGTTTTATAACAAGGGACAACACAGATAATAAGGCCAATACTAAAGTTGAACTCTGTAGATTTTTTTTTTTCCAGATTGGAGAAACATTACTTTAAAGAAATATTTTGAGGTTATTCATGGCAAACACATACTGAGTTCATAAATATCTTAGCACCAGAGAACTCATCTCATCCAGGAGTAAAAGAATATTAAACAACACAATCCATATAATGCAAATTTTTAGTATCAAACCTTTACAAAGGACACCTCTCAAGTTAAAAGTGAATAGCAGAAATATTTGGAAAAGTTTGAAATAAAGAATACATTTTAGAAAACTGCAGGCTCTGGGGAAAATTCTCAGCAGGAAAGGAAGATAAAATTCATTACAAATTTTTCACTACGCTTTTTTCTCTGTGACATGTAACCTGGAATGCATTGTGTTAGTTTTGTGCAAATTGCATGTTTACTCTATTAAGAGTAATTTTGTGTGAGCTTAAAGGGCACCTTTGAAGAAAGAAAATAGCCTCTAGTGGCATTTCTCCATAACCAGAGCGCACATGGTAATATCTTTGCCCTAGCATCCATAAAATCATTCTCGAGAAACACATAACCATGATTTATGATTTTCTGCCAACCCTGGACTTTAATTTCTTTAATATATTGAAGATCAAAATCCTTACTAAACACAAATTTTATCTCTTACATTTTTCTTTTGTAAACAGGGAAGTGACACATTCTGTGATTGCATAATGGAAAAAAGAAATCATAACACATGGGCAGAATGCTCCAGATCTCACGTTTGCATACTAAATAGGAAAACAACTTTCTGCCTAATGAAAAAATGTTACAGATTATTAGGAACAGCCACAGAAGTAATCAATCAATTTATCCAATGGACTGGGCCACAATCTGCTTCCAAGAAGGTTTTTTAATGTTTACAGCTCTTGAGTTGCATTGTTTAATTAATTGAATGACACGAAACTTCTAATCTTAGAGGTTTAAAGACAAAATAATTTCCTTAAAAACAAACAAAAAGAATTAATGGTAGGTTCACTACTCATAAAGAAAGGTGGCCGGACAATCCTCCATTTATTCAGGGAGGAGGCAACGTGCACAGCAGAACAATGCTCCCCATCGGTAGATGCCTCGCCTGTGACTCGATGGGATTGTTCGGAGGCGTGAGAACATTTCCTCGTCAATCTCTGGTACTTATTTATGAAGGTTCTTGTTTGTGATGTTGATAACCGCCCCTCCACAAATTCATGGAGACCTGGACTGACAAAACCTTTCTACATAAATCATACCAGAGGCAGCTTTTCAAAGTCATTCAGCGATCATTTAGGTCTCCAAATAAGTGCCTCTGTATGTATCTGCGTATCTTTTCAGACCAACTGTTTAAGCATTGATCTCAAAATATCGTAAACAGAAGCCTTGTCGCTCAAATTCATCATAAGGCAACAGTCTGCCGCAGTCCAGTCTTGAAAATAGTGACCAAGGAGGAAGAACAAGCCATCAAGTGAGCAGATTTACTTGTTTTAAGTATTCTTTGGTAGAGATTCTATAACATAACCCAAATGTCTCCTAATGTACAACGTTGCCCTGAAAATGCAAGCAGATGAGAAAATGCAGGATGCGGAAGAATAAAAGACAGGATGCAATAAAAACACATGATAAATGAAGTGTGAAAAGTTACTTTAAATAAGTCAGTTATTTAAAGCTAAGCTATAGTTCTTGCTAATCAGTACTTACACAATAATTAACGTGAAAATCCAGAAAAACGGATTAACTAGGCAGCATACAAAATTCGGCGTTGAGCAGCGACATAGCTGCAATTGTAATTATGAAGCGACTGCACACCAATTCTGTAAGGAAAAAAAGCATGACTTATTATGGAGATGGAATACAGTAGAAAAGCATGCAAAATGCAAATGCAGTTTAGCTGCAAATTTTCCCCATAAAGGCTGAATCATTTGTTAAGTATGCAATAAAAAGGTGACACTCCAAGCACTTAGACTGAATTTACCTATTTGTAAACAAAAATCTATAGAAGCCATAAAAGAAAAGCTTCACTAGCATTGCTGCCAGTTTTCAGAGAAAAGCACCATTTGTGTGCGGGAGGGAGTATTACTGTATCATGAAAAAGCTTGCCAAATTTCAGCTTGGACTGAGCATTTACAGTAGAAATCTATGAATCGTGTAAAACCAGACTACATTATGGAGATATTGGCAGACCTCCAGTGAGGTGCATAATGGCAAGTTTGATTTGTTTTGTTTTGTTTTTTTTTTCTGCAGATCACAATGAACCTTCAAAAAAAAAAATCTGTTGTAAAAAAATACCAAGAAAATTTATTTCAACTAACTGCCTTTTTTTTTTTTCTTTTCCTTTCAGAAGATACTCTCAGGTAGTATTGGACAATAAATAGGCAGACACATTTTAGAGTAAATGCTGCAATACTTCTCTTACTGGGGATCAGGATCCAATTTAGGGAATGCACTTAGAGAATGCACAGACATATTTCTGAGATCTGGCTGAGCCAGATTGGAAGTATTCCGTTGTCTTTGCAGAGCCAAGCTTGCACATTGACAGCAAAATAGGTCGTCTATTTTTGCTAACTAAAAAACTAACTGCAAAATTAGTTATGGTAAACTGCAAATTTAAGTGCCATAATGCAAATAATTCGAAGAGTCGATGTTCATAACATGCGGAAACTCCTTAACAGTTTCATATCCACAGTGAACTTCTTGCATTTGACAATTGAGTTGGTATATTAATGCATACTTTTTAGCTATAATAAAGAATACCTGAAATCCCATATATAAATTTGGTCCTTTTATATTTTGTGTGTATTTGCCACTTTTTCTCAAATCTTTTCATCTCCTTCCTTGTAGACAAAGATAGGGTTTTCCCCTCTTTACCCTCTTGGAACTGGCACCATGAGTTTTATTCATGGTCCAAGGAAGCATGTGGGGATGGACTAAGAATTATAAAAGGCCATAAAGTAGCATTATCTTAGAAGCCTCAACTTCACAGCTAGCACAGAAGTATGAAATCGTTTCACACCGTTGCTCAGAATGGCAAGATATGTGGTGTACATACGATTATTACGTCCCAACTAAATGCCTTCCCCAAGAAGAAAATCAGAATTCAAAAGATGGCAAGCTTTTTCAAAAGACTTTTTCCCAATGCTAGTAACTACATGGAGATGAAGAGTTCCTATTAGCTTCAAAAACTGCTTAGTCCAGGTCTTTGGGGAGAGACTAATTAATTTGAAACTGAGAACAACATCATACGTGATGATTAAGAGCTATCTAAGTTCAGAACAAATCCTTGTCAGGGGACATGGGTCTGTCAGAATTTCCTTCATGGAAGCAAGTGTACACGCCCAGCTTTTACCCAAATTTCTGAGCCTTCATTCAAAATGCAGCAAGAATAAGAACATACAAGTTGAGGGAATCCCCTACTCCTAGCCTCACGAACCAGACTTGCCCTTAGTTGTAGTCAGCAACTTTTGAGTGCAGAAAAGTTGTCAGCAGTCTCACCTTTATTGCTGAACACCTTCAATTTCTGCCACAGGCTATGAAACATCCCCATCCTCCTGACCCATCGGCCTAGCTGACCCTGGGCGTGCTGGGAAGCTCTTAAGTCTTCCAGTGTTTTCTCCTTGATTATAATGAGTTAATTACTTTGCCAAAATGGATGAGGCAGCTTTTTATTAATCCTCTATGGCCACATGGGAAATGAAGAATTGCAGTTTCTGCTAAAGATTAAGCTAACATCGTCTAAATATTATTCTTTATAATATTGATATAATTATTATACAACACATGTAATAAATAATTATACATTGTTAGTATTCTCCCAGCCCAAGGGGAAATAAAAGACCTGTAGCAGGACGGTCTGTCAACCTTGGGTCAAGCAATTCTTATCCATTAAATAAGATATTTTGCTGATACACTTTCCTCCCATATCCTGCAGCCAGCTGCAGCTCTGCAGTGAAGGATGGAGCTCCTCAACTTTCTAACTCAGAAGGCCCAGCAAATAGGGCTGTAAACGCAAACATCTCATATTCTATGCTGGAGCTGTGCTAGCTACGTCAGGAAAATGTATTGCAAAGATTTCTTGTTTTCTTGAACATGAAAAAAATGGTATTTCCCACTGCAACATCAGATTTAGTTTATCTGAACTGAATTTTCAATCTTTAAAACATCTTTATGCATTGGTGTTATTTTCCATGATACAGATAGTCCAGATTTAATGGGACTGTTATCATAAGCATTTGAAGAAAGAGTTTGTCTCATTTTTTCTAACTGTCACCAAAACGTGGAAGAATATATATGTGACTTTTATGGTACCAGAAGCAGAGAAAGCCTGTTTGTTTCCTAGTAATTTGTATTACTAAACTAAAGAAAATTCACTAACAAAAAATATACCAGCATTGAAATGAGTCTTCTCTCTGGAAGTTTTAATGAGAGAAATAAACCACCCAGTGTTTACTCGTTTCGCTCACATGCTTTCTGCATCAGCTGTGTGAAGTAAGAGCAGGATGAAGAGAAAGATGTGACAATTAAATAATTTGGACAACACGGTTGGGGAAATTTATTACAAAAAGTTGCAAGATTTTCCTAAATGAAGGCAATGTTCTAGCTCAAAAGGCAGCTGTAGAAAACATACAGAAAAGGGACCAGAATTAAAAAAAATATATTCTTGGAAAAGCTGGGGGCAATTAGTAGAAAATAGTCCACATTCAGTTTCTAAGCTGAACTGACACTAACATCATGCCAAGCTGCAAAACTAAAAATCCAGAAACCCACTAGAATCAAAGAGTATTTCTTGAGAAAAGAAAAGAGGACGCTCATCAGAAATGACATAAAATGAGAGTCTTACATAAAATGAAAGAAGGAGCTGCTCTGCAGAGGGTCTGTGAAAAAAAATCAGGGGACTTGCCAGATCTGTGGAGGGGAAGGTTTTATTGAAACACAATATATGCAAACAGTGTACTCTGCTGGTTTTATGGATATGCTTCCTCTGATGTGACTTTGTTTTAAATAATACTTTGCTTTAAGGCGACAGTTGGGTGACTTATTACCATTGCCCAGAAGAAACAAAGAACTGCGGCGTATACAGAAGTAAGAACTGCTGAGATAAATCACAGAAAGTGGAAGGAGGACTGTAACCTCTGTCCCTGCTTAAGAATGGACAACCATGCAAACGCCTTCAGAGAAATTCAAAACCTGAGACCATGACCCAGAGGTGACAACATTCATTCAAATATAGAATATAGGGTAAGATGATTTATAGTACAAGTCCTGATTGTTGGTTGCTTGGGGGATTTTTTTGTTTGTTTGATTGTTTTTAATTAAAGTTGCAAATTGTAACATTACTAGTTTCTAAAGAATTTGCTGAACTTACAAATCAATATATGCTGGGGCACCTGCCCTTTAGCTTTCCTTAAGAAAACTGAGAGAGATTCTCATGAGTTCTGGAATAATCAATCTTTTATTATTTTATACAGTATCAAATGTTCTGTCTAGAATTAAATAACTGAGCCATGTTGATTTTGCCAAGTTTTTTGATGAAGCAATCTGCACTGGATTTGTCAGATAAGCAAATATATTTATATTCCTGTCACATATGTTTCCTTATTTCATTTTAGACCTTTTGCAAAGGAGATAAATAGGTTTCTTAGAGGCTTTGGAAGTTTAAGCTTATGACCTCCAAGCTTCTACCAGGGAAAACAAAAGGTTACTTACTAAAATATTAGAAAGGCTACTCCATTTCTAAAGGATGTTATTATTTGCTCTGGAGTTGTAATGGAGCTGTGCCACACCTACTTGGAGAATAGGGCCAAGCACTGCTCTCAGTTACAGCAGTTTAAATCCTTGGAGGCCTTTATTACTCGGAAAATGGAGTAAGATTTCAGTAAAATCAATTTTTAAAAGCACTAGGAGTTTGCTGTTGACCTCACTTACAGCAGTCTCTGCAGCTTTGCAAAAACATGCGCTCTCTCTTAAATCTGACTGACGCCATTGATGAATTGCGCTGTAAAATTTACCGTTTCAATCCCTTAACACACAGAAGCTGCTGCTTATGTTTCTGGACGATGAAGTAACCGGTGAAAAGAGAGAATATTCAGGCAAGTGAGCAGTCTTTCCAAACTAAGTGTAGAAATGCATGTACAGAAATACAGGCGTCTTGCTGTTCTCTCTCACCTCTCTTCTCAACTCCTTTAGCACTAGATTAGCCCACAGCAGCACCAGGGATGCCAGAGAATGGCACAGTCTTTGGTTCTGCACTGAACCAAATCGTCTCCGGCTCTATACCCTCACAAACTAGTAAGCAACCACAAAAACCAAACCATGAAGTAAGTTGGTTTATTCTGATGCAACTGAAGATTAAATGGCTATCTTGCTGAGCAGTATTATCTTTTTTTTTTAAAAAAAAAATAATAATACACAGCTGTCAAGTGTGTCCCTCTTATTTCTCTTGCTTTGTATGTAGTGGTTTAGTGCTTTGGAGATTTAATTGTGGGCTTTTTTTATTGTTATTATTATTACTGCATAATGGGATCCTTGCCCATGACTACAGCATCTAGTATACCACAGTAATTCAAGCAAGAATTATTTCATGGCATCAAAATTTCTTTGTTCTGTGCACACTCAGAGGCTTTTGGACTTTTTTAACTGGTACATACTGAAATAAAGCTGAGATTCATAGCTTTCTAGTGAGGTAATATTATTTCCATTTTCTCTTCTGTTTTCAGCTTTTTTTCTCCATAAAGTACTGTCCTTGGTGGCACCACATTCACCTCGTACCACAAGAGCGAACAGCAATATGTAAATATCTTATCCAATACACACATACCAATAATGTATATCCAAACTTCCAAAGTCTTTTTATTTTTTACCACGTCTCTGTTTGCCATCAAATCATCATGTGCACTCTGACCCTGCATGCTTGACACGTTTTAATAGACAGAAGGAACAAAACTATCAGTTCTCCCTGGCACCATCTGGGATTCTTTTACAGTTACATTCCTCCTAGCTGCCTAAAGCTCGATTCAGCTTTTTTTTTTTTTTTTTTTTTTTTTTTTCTTTTTTTACAGCATCTCTCTAAGCTTCTTCACTTGGCTTCAGGTTTCTTCACAACATCACCTTTCAAGCCTTTACCTTTGTCACGCACTCCAGGCACTGCTGCTGTAAAGCTCAGGAGAGGGTTTTTTCCCCCCTTGCTATTCTCATTCCGCTTCAAGTGCACTGCAATTACAACAGGATATGAACTATCCTCCACTGTTATAGATGTGTTCAATTTTCTCTCTGTTAGTAGAAGTCTTTTCCCATCACTTTGGCCTGACAAACGTGACATTCACACATTGATTGTATATGTCTGCTTTACACAGCATAGCTAATGACTTCCCTTATCCTGACTTGAATTTTAGATTAGTTTTTCTACTGCTGACTATTCCATTCCATCAATAATTGCAGAACAATTATCTCATTTGTGATTTTTTTCCTCAAATGCTGAACAAATCCATGAGTCTTATGGTGTATGATGCAGTAAATGTAAGGTTTTAAACTAATACTTCATTCTAGAGACTTGCCTCTCTGTGTCTATCAGCCTGCAGACGCTCCAATGACTTCTGCAGGGCTGCATATTCTCAAAAGGGAATATAGTTCGCCTTATGCATTGCCAACTACTAAGTCTTCTCTGAAAGTAGTTATGTAGTTCTGTGACACTAAATGTTACAAAATTTGAGACTTAATCTTAAAAGCCAAGATGGAAAATAGATTTCTATCATAAAACCTCGTCACTCTCTCACCTGATTCTTCCATCGCATGCCTTAATACAAAATGCTTTATAAATCACACTGTTTTCGAGAGGCAAAGGCCAGTCATACCACAGAAGATTTTCCTTTTATCTCATGGGGATCTCAAACATCATCTCTTTTGCCAGATGCTATTTTTGGCAATGAATCATGGGTGCCATTTACTGTATCACAAGCTCTTCATTTTGGACTTTCCAGCTTGAGTGTAAATATCAAGTCTCACTTGCATTTGATTGTCCATTTCTGCCTTTTAAAATTAATTTTTATAGGCTCTGAAATGAAAAAGAAAATAGTACTACTGATCTGATTTCAGATATCAAAGAAAGATGGGATGGAAAGTTATTTTTCCTATCTGTAGGCCCCTCTCTCTTCCATACACTGAAAAACTAGCCTAATTTTTTCCCACTAAAGAGTACTGTGAGGCTCTGAACCTTAGGAGATGCAAAGCTGTCTTTGACCTATATGTCTCATTTCTGGACCAGATCCTCCTTAGCCTGAACAGATAATCTGATTTAGAAAATTAATGTGCACAAACAAATTTGTGATAAAAAGCAAAATCTCTTCTTTTTGTATTTGATCAGAAAAACTCTAACTAAATAATACTTATTGTGGATATATACCAATAAATGTAATATTTAAAGTTTTCCCTAAAGAAGCATATGATGTCAAATTCAAGGCATGTGATGTCAAATTTGAGGCCAGGACTATGACCTTGATGTTTCAAACTCAGGAGACATGTTAGTGATTTGGAGTTGTCCTAGTGTCAGCTGGGATGAAGCTGATTTTTTTCCCAGTAGCCACTGTGTGGGATTCAGTATGTGAAGAATGCTGATAATATACTGATGTTATCAGTTGTTACTAAAGAGACCAAGGACTTTTTCTAGCTTCCCAGGTTTCATTAATGTGCAGGTGCTAGAAGCTGGGAGGGGTGTAGCCAGAACAACTGACCCAAATGGGCTAAAGGAAGTGTTCCATACCATAGATGTCATGCTCAGTATGTAAGTGGGGACTGGCTGACGGTCAGCGCTCTGTCTCTTTCGCTTGCTGCTCAGGATTGTTCTGGGATCACTTTTGGTTTTGCTTCTGTGATTGCTGCTCAGGATGGGCTGTGTCAGTCATCAGGTTGTCAGGTGGCAAGAAATTGTGTATCATTTGTTTTGTATATTTAATTATCCCTCTATTTTATTGTTATTGTCATCTTCTTTTGTTGTCCTCATAAACTGCCTTTATCTCAGCCCATGAGTTTTCCTTTCTTCCTGATTCTCTCCCCTATCCCACTGGGGAAGGGAAGAGGGAGTGAGTAGCTGTGTGGTATTTGGTTGCTGACTGGGGTTAAACCATGACATGAGTGCCAGTTTCTGTATTTCAGAAGCTTTATGGTTTTGCTTAATATATCTTTCAGTGCATTAAATTTTGTGTGCATTCAAAGAAAAGTCGATTAATAATGATAATATTTAAATCCTCAGCACTCACCAATACTCCTGAATTTAAGAGACTGTACTGAATCTATTAAAACTAGTTCACTTTCCTTTTTTTACAAATACGAGAGGAGAAAACTGAGTTATCCCTCAGAATACAGATTTTTTTTTTTTCCGTATTTGAACAAAAATGACCCCAGTGAAAGAGTGAGGTAATTGTAATTCACTGGACATTTTTCTGCTTTGTGGTTAATAGAAAAATGAGTATAGTGACAAAGTGACAGAAGGTTTTCTTTGTGTAACATGAAATAGGGGAATAAAGAGATATGACTGAGAGAAGGCAGGATTGTTGTGTCTCAACATGCATTTTGAGAATTGCAGTCTTTGTAGTTTAAGGTAATAATTTCAATATTGAGGACAAAACTTATTCTTCAAAAGCATTTAGTGTGTCAAAAAGATGAACATGACTCCATCAGAAATAAGAAAGTGGTTAGAAATCCACTACAGAAGTTAAGGGTGTGTTGGAAAGAGAAAGGCTTAAAATAGATCTCCTATGAATCATAGCATTATAGAATAGTTTGGGTTGCATGTGAGCTTTAAAGGTCATCCAGTCCAACCCCCTGCAAGAAGCAGGGACATCTCCAACTAGATCAGGTTGCTTAGAGCCTCGTCCAGCTGGCCTTGAATGTTTCCAGGGATGAGGCGTCTACCACCTCTCTGGGCAACCTGCTCCACCACCCTCACTGTAAAAAATTTCTTTCTTCTGTCCAGTCTGAATCTACCTCCCTCTATTTTAAAACCATTACTCCACTTCCTATCACAACAAGCCCTGCTAAAGAGTTTCTCCTTATCTTTCCTGAAGGCCCCCTTTAGGTACTGGAAAGCTGCTATCAGGTCTCCCTGGAGCCTCCTCTTCTCCAGGCTGAACAGCCCCAACTCTCTCAGCCTGTCCTCATAGGAGAGGTGCTCCAGCCCTCTGGTCATCTTTGTGGCCCTCCTCTGGACTCATTCCAACATGTCCAGGTCCTTCTTATGCTGCGGGCTCCAGAGGTGGACACAGTACTCCAGATAGGGTCTCACAAGAGAGGAGTAGAGGGGAAGAATCACCTCCCTCAACCTGCTGGCCACGCTTCTTTTGATGCAGTATGACTATATTTCATATTTATCTCCAGTGGAGGTTGTAGAGAGATACAAACATCTATGTGTTGTTTCTATGTCTCACTCAGTTTTATTATAGATCAATCATAAAATACTCTTCATGCAGAAATATATTCCTGCCAGTGCTTTAGACATAGATTTTTCTATGATTGTTTTTCAAATCTTTGTTGTGCTACTTTTGTATAGTCCTACTCCTTTTCACAGTGCTCCCAGGAACTAAATTGGTGCCGTCAGTTTTCCTTATTTCACAGAAAGGAATAAATGCTTTCATAACATTTTTATCATTTCACCACATCTCCCCATCAACACATCCCTACATGTATGAACATGAATATAAACAGCATATACAATTACCCCATCCTTTTTCTTGCATTATAGCAGTGCCTGGAAATACCAGCCAAAACCAATGTCCTTTAGAGCTGTGATCTATGAGAACACAGTCCTCAGCCATAAAGTCCTTGGTATCAACCCAATAAGATATGCAAGGTGCAGACAAGAAATTAAAGAGAAATAAAATCATAAGCATATGTTCATGGCTAGTGTACAGATGGAAACTGGATTTGTAAAAATCCATTCTCTGCCTCTTTCAGTCCAAACCATTACTAAGCCTTTCATCCTTACTGAGAACAACCCTAAGCAGTTAAAACACTAGTTAATCTCAGAAATTCAAGTTAGGAATATTTCAGAGAAAAAAAAAAGCTAGCATAGACAATATTAAAAGGGAAAAATATCACTTTGATAATGTCTCAGAACAAAGAAATAAAGACAAAAGCTTTGCTAGCTCTCCATAGCAGGGTTCTGCAAGGTTCTCCATTTAAGCAGGGGAGAACTTGAGGAGAACTACTCATTGGGTAGTAGTGGGTATCACCTTTCTACCAATCAAAGAAATAAAGTTGTGAAAATTTGATTGGAAACAATATTATTTCTAGCTGTTCTAAGAAGGGCAATGAGGGGAAAAAAACAGCTTGATAGGCAAGAGATTTTTACCACTTACTATGAACTGATGTCTTGCACTAGCAAATAACATTTGCAGCTACTGGCAGAATTGCAAATACTTGCAGAAGTAGATTTGCAAGAAAGATTAAGTACAGAACTGGCTGTTTCTGTGCTATTATTCAATTCACTGCATTGCTTCTTTTACGTATCCTTGAATGTTTTCAGAAAATCCTGAGCTCTCATCCGATATGTTATTTAAAGATCACCTTTGGGGAGGCTGGCTCTCTGTGTAATCGCAAGGCCCCTGAGGAAGGTTGCCTGGAACAGGTAGAGCCAGGTAGGTTGCTGGGCTGAGCGTGAGCACCTCAGCAGCCTGAAAAGCCTGTTAATTCTGTCAGCAGCCACGAGGAGGCCAAGAAGAGCGCACATGCAAGGATGCACTTGCTATGGGTGCTGGCGCGCACTTAGGCACAAGGTGTCCAGCTTCCACGGGTCCAAAAAAGAAACCCTTCCAAGTGCACTACACGCAGGCCCAGCTCCCATCACCACTACAGCACCCAGCTGCCTCAGGAAAAACAATGCAAAGCCTAAGTTACTATTCCATTAATAGTTAAATACTGCAAAATAAAGACCTACACTGCAACAGGCTATGCATGGGATTTTTGTGTTACTGTAAGCTTTGAGACGCAGTTGCTAAGGCCTTGGAAAGCATGATTTAGACAAATTTTGTAACACAGTAGAATTGCTCTGAAAAAGAATGCGAAAGAGCCCTCACTGATAAAAGGAAAGTCCAGGAGAAACTCATTCAGAGAAAAGGAGGAGGAAAAAAAAAAGGGAAAAGAAATGGAATAACAACTGAAACGATGACAAGTGTGGGATTCTTTCTGTCAGTAGTCCTGCATCTTCCCTGTTCACTTTTTGTGAACAGGATCATTTCAGCTGTCATTCCTGTGTGAGAAGCTGTAACAGAAATAGCCAATTTAGTAATTCCCGGGCAAACTAGTGTCATACAGAAATAATCTGTCCTGGAAAAATTAACAAATGTACTTTTAACAATGAAGTGTCGGTAGCCAGGGAGATTTCATGGCTGTAGCGAAAAGGACTAGAACTTCAGTCAGTCATTATAGTTCAAATTTATCAGAAAGCAGCTAGCTAATGCCAAGGAGACAGCTCTTGTCTGTTGAGACCTGTTTTTTTAGAAAACTGAATACCTGCATCTCCATCTATTTTGCACTAGTTAATACTTGTGAATACTACAAAGGTAATATCCAAATATATCCGAATAAACCTGTACTGGGAAGTTCTGTGACTGTTCATTCATTCCTCTGCCCTCCAGTCCTGTCAGCTGGTCTGCCTGTAGCAGTACTGTAGGGCGCAGCTCAGCCTGACCCTGTGCATCTCTGCAGGCCACTGAGAGCTGGAGACACAGCTGAGGGATGTCCTCCAGCCCCAGGCATGTGAGATACTCCACAGGAACACACCACTGGGCTTCAAGCTGGCTGGACGTCTGAGCTGAGCCCGTAGTCTTCCTGAGCACGTCAGTCCTTGATACCAAATCCTTCATCTGCATCATGAAAAGCATATGTGCTTATTAGGGAAGGGTGTACCTAAAATTAAACCTCCCTAAAAGGACACCTTGTGGGGCCGTGGAGTTGCCCAATCTCTGTTTCGGGCTACTGCTTCTGCACAGCTTCAAACACTCTTTTAATGGGCTACTTGAGAAACTGAGGGCAACCATCCACAGACAATCTCAGATGATACAGATTCGCTGAATGCGTGCCATACTGAGTCAATACCTCAACTGTTTACCTTGAGAAAATGAAAATCAGATGAAAGTCCCAAGGTTTTTGGCAGGTGGAACAGTTTTCCCCACAAGGAACGGGTACAATGAGTTTGAATATGTATTCCTGAAATACAACAAAGGTACTCAATTAATTTTGGAAAGTCAGTATCAATTTCTAACCTTCCATTGAGATACCATAAATAATGCTTTGCAAGCTTATTAATTTAATAGCTCTGATATTCATTCTGTTTCATCATGTGTTTCCTAGGCTTTTATTCATTTTGATTTGTTTTTTCCTCCTCAAATATAATTTTAAATAGCTTTCATGAAAATGCTGCATAATAAGTGTACCCTTTTGTTCTTATTCAAGGAAGCTCAGCAAAAGCATAATAAATAATAAAGCTGATAAAAGGATACATGAAACGCATACCGAAATCCAGGGGGTTTACTCTGATATCAGCACCATTTAACTTCAAGCAAAGAAAGAAATCTCATCAGGCAGCATCTTACCAAGTTGTTGGGCAATGGATTCTAGCCAGCATCAGAGCCCAGCAAGTAGTGGAATTCTGGTTTTACCCTCATCAGCCCCTCCTGGCTATAAGTGTGCAATATAGCAATATGTTATTTAGCCATCCAGCTTGGAAAGGTAAGAGCGCCATTTTATGGCTTTCAACTTTACTGGATGAGCTAGAATTAAAATTATTTGTTAACAAGAAAACAGAATACCTAATGATCATGGTAGAGTGCAAAATAAATTATGACATTTGTGCTCACACACCTATATTTTGGAGACTGAAAGTGACTGAACAAGGCAATTATCTTTAATTAGTGGGGACTAGGGTCATTATGTTAATTATGTTCATCACAGCTAGTTAGCAATATTGATTAACAAGATAAGAAGCAGAATAAGCCACTCATCCCTGAATTGGGTTTTTATAAATTTTGTAGCGAATTCCTACAATGCATTTGAAAAGCAACATAACAGAATTGGAAGTGACATAATTCCAAAGTAAAATTTCAAAAAAGCTGTTCTGAAAAACTTTCCTGAATCAATCTGCTTTTGTTAGGACGCAATAATTATTGAGCTAAATAAACATACAAGAGCATTCCATAAGTGTGCCTGACATACATAGGGAAAACACTCTTTGATCCTTTAAGCAAAGGGATTCCAAGCCCCAACTTTGCAGGGCTGAAGATAAAGACAAATTAAAATCTGATTGACTGCAAGTGATTAAGAAGAATGCAGATTTGCCACAAAAAGTCTTGAACTAGCATGGAAATCGTTGTCTAAGAATTGCTTAGTGTAATCCCTGGTTTAACTCAAAACCAGTCCATGGAATGGAATTATGAATTCTTTTGTCTTTGAGATATTATGAAAAAGAAATACAGACATACATATGTTCCCTCTCTCTCACTCACATACACACACTTGCTCCTCCACATGTTTTGCAATAGACAAGTTTTCAATCTGTGAGATGTCCTCCTATTTTCAAAATAAAAGTCAAGTTTTTTCCTGCTTTTTTATTATTTTTTTTTTAATACATATATTCTTTCACAACATAGTGATTGATCCCCAAGTTTGGTGGCAAGCTACCAAGTGGATATCAAACATATGTGGTGCTTCTGAAGCCCCAGAGCCAAACTGCAAATTGGAAACGCACTCCTGGTTACTCCATCAACAAAAGAGATCCTTGATGTGCAATTCCACTCATCATCCCTCTTAAGCCATTATCAGGCAGCTGAGATGAGACAACAATGAATGAGCATGTGCCTGATTGTTAGCATGTCAGACATACATTATTAAAAACAGTAGGGGCAAGAAGAAAGATGAGAGAGAAGGCATTTGCTTCTTTGTTCAGATGTTGGGAAGCTTATTTGAGAAGAAAGGAGTTCTAGGATACATTGGCATAGATATAAGGACTTGATGCAATGAAGGCATCCAAACCTTCTTTGTGTATTTTGAATAATAAAGTTTTTATATTAAAGGAATACACAGGCAAGGCTCATCTGATTTAGAAACATACTCTCTCACCTGGGAGAATTGTTCCTATATCTTAATATTACATTTTTTAAATATTGCTTTGCATCAAGGAACTATTCCACAACTAACACAAAAGCAAACTTATTCTGACCCTGTCTATAAAATACAAGTTCTCAGTCATCTTCAAAATCATCTTCACTACTTTAAAAAAGGAATGCAAAGCTTGATAGTTTTTAGGATATAAAGCAATCACCAATTGTTAACAATAAAATTTAAAATTATTCTCTTAATGAAAACATTTAAGAAACATTTAACTACATTGTTCACAGCAAAAATAAAACTATAGTTGGGCTGATACTAACTACTATCCTCATTTAGCAAAGACTTAGTCCCTCTCAGAACACCTGCTTCAGACCAGAGATACAACAGAAAAAAAAAATGCTCCTGGGGAAAAACTCCTTCTCTACTGGAAATATACAACTTTTTCTTTTTTTTTTTTTTTTTTTTTAATAATATGTTCTCTTTGGTAGGGTCAGACAGATTCTTCAGGGAAGTTTATGCTAGCAAACATTTAAGTGTTTTACATGTAAATGTAAAATAGCAGATCTGGTGACCAAGAAAGGGATGGTGTGACCTTAAGACAAAGTAAGCTTCTAAAGCTTTTTATATAATACATAAAAACTCTGTCTTGACAAAAGACTGGCAGAACTGTGGAAAAAAAAATCAGAACCAATTTCTGTCAAATGTTGATACTGTTGTTCACTAGGAAGTACTGCAAGTCAATATTTAGCAGTAAGTTTCCCAACATACCAATTCCTTACTTATAAATGTGAACTGCCCCCCCCCCAAAAAAAAAACCCAGTAAAATATGGACTATCACATACATGTTGGACTGTGTACTTGTTGTGAGTACTTTAATGATGAAACGACATTTCTTTAAGATTGGTGCTCTTGACAATGGTGCTGACAGTTTGTAAATGCCTCTGACCAAAGCATCTGAGAAGGTTCCAGAAGAGATACTCACTGGAGATGCTGCATGGTAAAGACAACTGAACGAATGAGAGCGTATCTAAATTGACTATTTAGATCCACCTTACAGCGTGGATATTTTGTCACCCAGCTATATGTGAATCAAACATATTCTAAATGAAACATAACTCATCACATACCTTTGGCTTTGTAATAAAACCACAAAAGACAAAAATACAGATGCTTTCAAGACTATAAGAAGTCTTAAAGATACCATCCCAGAGTTACTTCAGTGGAATGACTCCTGTTGATATCAAAAGGTTATAGCTGAGACTAGGTATTCATTCACCCAAAAACTTAAGTTCATACTAATAAACAGTTTCACTAGTAAAGAACTGTGATCAGAGAAACAGTGATCTCTACGGCAACTCCTGTGTGCATCAGATGAGATGAGAGAGAACGTTGTGAGGACTGTGGGTGCAGATGAGGAAGGGGAAACATTGCCAGAAGATTGGGAACTTTTGGAATAATTCTAGGAGTTAGTTGTAAAACTTGATTAAACCATGCTATTGTTTATGGATCTTAATGCTTTCAATATTACAAAGCAAAACTTTTTTTTCTTACATTTTTTTTTTTGCTAAGCACAGGAAAACACAGCTTCTAACTAGATTACTTGAATGCCACAAGATGCAAACTACAGTGTAACCACAGTGTTCTTAAATTCACAGTAGATCCCCCCTTCTTTGAATTTCCTGGGGCTGAATACCCCAGTGTTGACTTTTGTGGTTGAAATCCATAGCGTCTTCCTTTTTATTCATTTATTTCTCCCCCTTCACAATGCTTTTGAAAGAATCTTTCTCCACTAAACCCCTGAATTCTTGTAGCTACCAAGTCTTTCATGTTTCTGTCAACAGAAAGAAGCTTTGAACAGCATCAAACGTAATTACATCAAGCTTTTTATTGTTATCACTATTTATATTTATTAAGAGACAGCAGTCTTCGTAAGAGGCTGTTTGTTGTTGGTTTCTTTTTTAAACAAATGGTACATTTTATTCTAGCTATATGGCCCAGGTAATTCTTTTTCTGCAGCTGGCCTACAAAAAGTCAGATTTATAGAAATGAGTGGAATTTATTCCAGGAATTTATTCCTGTTCAACAAGGACCACGGTTTTCAGTGAAAAATTGTAGCTCAGTAGGTACCTCTGCATCCGAAAAAGAACATTTGTGCCTTTAGTTTTATTTGCAGATATGACAGAATCCACAAGCTGTGAAGGAAGTCTATAAGCTTCAGAGCATGAGTGCACAGAGCTCAGTGCATTCCTGTACCAACAGGTAGGTCTCTGCCTCTGTGAAAATGTAGCACTAAGATCCAAAAAAAAGAATTGAAAGCAAAACAAAAAATGACATATTAAATAAGTTCTGTAGTGCCAGCCCTACTACCTGTCTCATGACACTTCTTCACAGATTAAGTAATAAGCATCTTGTTAGGTGAGTGCTTATCTGCAGTTGCCAGGCTCTTCCACTTGCAGTTGTCAGGTCCTCTGTTTCTTCTGCCTGTGTTTCTTCTTCCTTTCCCTTGTGCTTCGCCAACGTCCCTCTCATGCTTCTTAGTGGCTGTGGTAATTCACAAATACAACAAACTGTGTTCTTCTGCACTTATTCTCCTAACATGTTCCTTGGTAGAATAGCAGTACTGAACTGTGCTAATCTCTACGTGCTAAAGCAGAGTTTGTCATATTTACTTCTGACTGCTGACGGACTCTTTGACCATTTACATCCCCGTTTCATTTGATTGCAATAGAAAAACTTGGTCAGGTGTAGGAGTTGGCTCCCTTAAGCAAATGACATAGGTTGGGAGTCTCAATTCAAAGTGAGTCACTATTACTGCAATGTCCACTCCCTTAATAGGGCCTGAAGTGAAAAGGTGGTTACATGGAGACAGAACTGATGTCTCTTGGCTAACATGGAGGCCAATGGAGTCAGCTTGAATGCCAGAGAGCTCCTCTTCAATAGGTCACGGATGTAGGGCCATGCTGGCACTGTCTGAAGTAGGAGGACCATAACAGAATTTCCTTGGGAAACCAAGCTGCATTGGGCCATCGGGACTCTCAGCTTCTTCATAACAGAAGAAAAAGCAGGAGCTGATTGACAAGCTTTGTGAGTGCTCCTACAACTTTAAAGGATGTGACTGTAAGCAATCAGGTAATCCAGGCGAAAACACGTAATGAAACGAAGCTGAGGCACTGTCCTAGGGCTATCTGAGGTAGCACAGGGTTTGTGGGGTCTGAGAACCACAGAAGCGGGTCTCCTAATTCTTTGCTTTACATCTTCCCTAAGGGAAATAAGGGACTCTGGTATTCTGAAACAGGGCTGTAAAGCTGGGCATCCTTTACGTAGGAATTGGCTGGAAACAAAATAACCAGGAACATGTTACTTCATGTTTAATGAAGTCATGATCCATTGTTAAAAATCTAAGCCTTGTGCCTACAAGTTATCTTTGCCAGTGTGGCTGAGCCAACTGCCATCAGCAGCAAAACAAAGGGTCAGATTTGTACATTCAATACAGAATATGTTTGTGGGACATAATGACCAGGTTTGAAAGAAGATTCACATGATTTATTCTCCTAGCTCTTTCAAGCAGGCAAAAGCTCAAATATACCAGAAGTCTCTAAAGGAACTGCGGTTTGTTTTTGTCATTGTTCATCAGCAACATGACAGAACCCAGCAAATTGGCAAGAATGACAGAATATTCTGATTGTAGTATGCATACTGCTTCACAAAGAAATTGGTGAATATATTTTGATTAAGTAGAGCCTAAATAAATTTAAACATTCTAAACATTGATCTGGGCAGTTTCAATATTTTCATAAACACATCAGTTGCATTTTTTTCTATTTAAGGCTGTATTTATCATTCTCTGAAGAACACTGGAAAGCAATTGTGCTTTCATTCCTGTTTTGCATAGAGGAACAAGGTACCTGTGTAACTAGGTTGATTCACAGCAAAGCCATGACCCTTGCTGTCAACACAGTGAAGCCAAACCCGCCCTTAGAGCTCTACCTCCAAGCACCTCCCACCAATATTGCACAGCAGTGAGGAACAGAATGACCCTCCTTTGCCTTTCTACACCTTGGGTTAGATCAGACACAGAAGCCAAATAAAGGCAGGGTACTCCATACCCAATTAGGGCATTTAGTCACTCGAATGCCCATTTGCATTGTCCCCAATAAGATTATATTCCTATGCCATGGCTCACAATTACGTTAACAATTGCCAAGAGAGAAATGAGAAAACACATATGCTTAGGAAATATATAGATAACTGTCACATATTTCATGTTACAGCTAGAGTCTGCCACAAAGCCACCGAATTTGTTATTCGCTCTGACTTCTTCATACCATGCTGAGAGGGAAGAGAGGTATCCTTTCTTATCCTTAACCCAACTGATACCAACAAGGAAGACTGTGAAAGATCAGAACATCAGCTTGCTCTGAGACAGAGAAGTCAAACATCTTTTATATGTTGTGAATCCTCATGTCTTTAAAGCACATTTACAAGATTTCATCTGCTTCAGACAATTGCAAGACTTACTTCCTTACAAAACCACTGTGACACCAGTAGCTTCTGCCAAGACATTGTCTTCATCACTCCACTTTTCTTCCAGTCCTTAATCTTTACTTAGGTACTGTTCTGAGTAACCATTTCAGAGCTTTTCTAGGACTGTGTGCAGCATTGCCAACATCACAAGTCTTTAGTCGCACTTCTGAAAGTTCTGCAGGCTCCTCAGCTATTTTTTAAGTTTTCATGAATAATAATGGGAGCTTGCAACATCTGTCTCTGGATTTTTACACTCTGGAAATATGTAGATGAGTTTTCAGGCTTTTTTCCAGTAATACATTTTAAAATATAAATTTACTTCAAGAATTTAAATGAAAAATACAAAAATAACTTGGAATTTAAGAGGAAAGTACGATAAGCAGTGAATTTTAATTGTTCGTGTTGCTCAGTCAGAAAAGCATCAGCCTTGTGAGATGCAAACAATGCTTCTTCTGTAGTGCTATTTTCTCTGTGAATTTAAATAAACACATTTGAAAAGGTTATCAGAATGTTATTTAATTAATATTACCGATACCATTGGCCAACACTATCACATACAAATCACATCATTTAGAATAACGATGCTCTCACGGTGCTGATGGAGGGTTCACAGGGCAGAGTCACCCAGAGCTGGGCAATAACTGTGCTTTCACAGTACAAAAACTTGTGCCAGTGTCAAGACACTTTGGGCAGAAGAACAGATGAGCTTTTATGGAGATGCACATTCCCACAGTGGCAATGCTTATTATTCTGTGATAGTCAATTTAAAGCTAACTTTTAGTTACACAGCAGTATCTTTGATGAAGATCTGCAAAGGCTTTGTAGGAAATTAAGCATGATTGAAGTAAAACCAGCTTCTACATGCTTAGGTGCATTCAGGTAACTGTAAGCCCTGAGACACAGCTGGTAGGGACTTGGCAGGCATGATTAAATGAATTTTGTAATTCAGTAGAATTGTTCTGAAAAAAAGCATAAATGAACCTTCAATTAAAAAGGGAAATCCAAGAGAAACTTGTTCAGGGAAAAGGAAGAGCAAAAAAAGAGGGAAGAGAAATGAAAACAATAACAGGATTGGGACTGTGACTAACAGCCACAGGGACTAATCTATCGAGAAATATTACCCGTGAGGATTCACACAGAAATGTTTCAAAACTGCTTCTTAAGCAGGCAATGCCATCAATACTCCTAAATGATAAGTTTGAGTCACAATCTGTCTTCCCTCTTTTGTATCTCCTGTTGCCTGCAGTGAGCTAGGTGTGGACAGTTCCTGCTGTCCTGAGTGAAATTACTTCACATTAAATATGACTTCTTAGCCACAGATCAAAGTTACAAACTTCAGCTGGCATTTTGCAATAAATCCGAGAATAAGTATCTAATTCCTCATAGGACTTTTCATGGGAACTTCAGCATGTGATCTTTTCAAACCACTGGATATATTCAAACCACTATTTCAAACCGCTTTTAAAATCCACTTTAAAAGAGGGGAAAAAAAAAAAAAGCTGGAATGTTCCTATTGCTTCATTATTTCTGCAAGAAATAGTCTTTCCCAGGACTAATTCCATACCCTGTGCCAGATTTAACACTGAAGACAGGACACAGTAAGTTTCTTTTAGAGTTGATTTCAAACAGGCAAAATCAAATATATAAAGAAACCAAACATCTAAAGTAGGTAAGAGAATGAAAATCACCCTGATTCTGCTTTCAGAGATAAAATCTTTTTTGTACGTGTAAGTACAAAACTTGTTTTGTCATTTTTTCTCATTAGTACTACAAGAACATGAAACTTTATATTGTCATTACACACCAAAATTAAAATCAATATGTGACTCTTATTCTGGATGATCTCAACTTCACAAATAAGTAAGTTTTGCAGAGAGAAAGATTCCATACATACTGAACGTGATGTCTTTGTTGTTATATTTGCGTATTTCCCCTTCTGCTTTCATGAAAAATTACTAATTTCATTATATAGGTGTAACAGGCATTTCGATGGCATTTTCTCCTGTCTGAAAAAACCTTAAGTCATGGTAAATATTGACATTCATCACCATCTTGCATGTCTCTACCAGAAAGAGGGACAGTCAATAGCTGACATGACTGTGATATTGAAAAAAGTAAATTGTAAACCTGAATACACACTGAATCTAGAGACAAAAAAAAAGATGTAAAAGGGTAACAGCTCTGTACAAGTTAAAAAAAAAAAAATTAATCAAAAATACTTTCATCTCTGTGATCACGAAGAATGGCTAACACTTTCTGCTCTTCTTCTTCTTTCTCGGGGAATCAAAAGGAAACTTATTTGAGGTAGCTTAACTTGGGCTTTAACAAAGTTTCAGAAGTTTAGCCTTCCTGCCTGTTTACTCCACCGAGATGTTTTCCACTTAAGCAGCAGATTAAATTAATTAAATTAATTTAATCCATTCTATGTCCCTAAGGTAGAAAACCCCCACATTTTTGTTTATTTACGGGTTATTTTTCCTAGATTCTGAAACTAGTGGCAAAAAGTTGTAGTGGAATTAATTTTGAAGACACATCTGATTTATGTTACCCCTTGCAGCAAAACCATCCTCTTTCCATAGTTAAGGCAGCTTCCCTGATACCTCCCCCATTTGCAAGGGAAAGTGACTACAATTTTTCCTTTTTAAGGGAAAATGTTTTTTCTACCAATCTCTCACTTTTACATAATGGGACTATGTCGTAGTTCAGCCCCAATCAGGACCAGACTACGCAGTCTCTCTCTCACTCCCCCCACCCTCCGCAAGAACAGGGGGAGATACTATAAGAAAAACAGCTCGAGGTTTGAGATAAGGATGAGGAGAAATCCTTAAAGTTACCATTACGAGCAAAACAGACTTGACCTGGGGAAAACTATTCATTTATTTCTAAAACTAGCAGGAGAATGAGACAGGGAACAAGGTAATCTCCCCTCCACCCCCATCTCTTCCCACGCTTAACATTGTCTCTACTGCCTTCCCCCGCCCCGAGTGGCGCAGGGGGGAAGAAGGAATGGGGGTCGTGGTCAGTTCCTCACGTGTTGTTTCATGCCGCTGCTTCATCGTCGGGGGGAAGAACTGCTCGCATTCCTCCTCTGCTCCATCGTGGGGTCCCACCCATACACCACAGTCCTTCGTGAAACTGCTCTGGCGTGGGTCATCTCTTCCATGGGGTGCAGTCCCTCCAGAACAGCTGCCTCAGCAGGCCCTTCACGGGCTACAGCCTCCTTCAGGCCTCCACCTGCTCCGGCGTGGGCTCCTCCACGGGCTGCAGGTGGATCTCTGCTCCTCCGTGGGCTGCAGGGGGACAACCTGCTCCACCATGGTCATCACCACAGGCTGCAGGGGAATCTTGGCCAGGAGCCGCATTACTCCTCGCCCTCCTTCTTCACTGACCTTGGCATCTGCAGCCATTCCTCACAAGAACAATTCTTCACAACAGGCTGGCAGATGCCTCTCAGGGTCTTTTTACATCTCATTCACATCTCCTCTCCTCTCCACTTCCTGCAGTCAGGCCAGGCCGAGTTGGGCCCAGTCGGCTGCCCGGAGGGAGGCCAGAGGGTGAGGCCTGCAAGGTCCACAACGCTCACCCCTCCCCCTCTCTGCCCCAACTCAGCCGCTTCACATCTTCTCTACTTTTTTCTTTTTCTGTTTTCCCCTTCTTAAATACATTATCGCAGAGGCATTATCATGGGACATTCTGCTACCGATCGGCTCGGCGTTTGCCAGCAGCGAGTCCGCTCCAGGCCCGTCCGCGTCCACTGAACAAAGGGGACAAAGCTTCCTACAGAAGCCACCACCTTAGGCCCCCCATCACTAAACAAAACCAGAACAGACTATTAAAAAAAAAAATTGGAACTGTCATGAATACTTCCTTTTGAGGACTCTAGCAAACTTTTGGACATGTCTCCCTGTCTAAAAGTTCATAATGTACTATAACTAAATTAATATTGGTAAGGATTTTCTGTTCCTTTCAGAAAGGAAACAAAATATGTGCTGTGTTACATTCTGCAACTGAGTTAACATTATGCCAATTATAAACACTACTGCTCTGATTATTGACACGGGTAACTGGGGTTCGTTTGGATGTCCCACTTCTTTTCCTCATATCATTTAGATAATGCTCCTATCTCCTCAGTTTTCTTTTTTTTTTTTTTTGTCACAGATTGCCTGTAGATAAGTGTGAAGCCAATTTAGATGTTAGATTACCCTCAAATAGTTACAGAAATCAAAATACAGTGTTAAAAGTGTAGAGCTGTTCTTTTTAAGGTTTCTAGCTAAGACCATTGCTAAAATAAAAAGGGAAAACCTCTCTTAGGTTGTGTGTTGCTGTTTGGGATTTGTGGGTCTTCCAGAAAGTGCTATCCTTAGGTTTCAATTAATTCAGAATTAACTGAATAAATTAACAGGGCTTGAATTCTCCGTTATATCAATTCCAGTTTTAGGAATTTCACCAAGTATAATTGTTTTAATCCTCCTAAAATTTTCTCTAATAATCAATATAGAAACAGGTATCCTTTTTGTGTTTCAATTTATTACCCCTGGGGTGATGCTATATAATGAAAATCTTCAGACTCCGCTATTCAAAGTGACATTTTACATCGCTCTTCCTCATGGTAGAACAGATTGGTGCAACCTGACTTGAACTAATGGCTCTAGACATGAATTGGAAACAAGAGCTTGCTTTGCTGGCTATTCGTATCTATCTAATACTTCCATGGAATGAAGAAAAATTTCCCATTCACTCACAACTCTTTTCTCTTTGCCTATACCAAGTATCTTAAATTTCAGCTATAAACAATAGAGTTACAGCCACATTAAAATTCATGCACAAAGTATTTGCATTTTTCCGTAAATATGTTTCAAATTTCATCTTGTGCACTTCAGTCTGGAGGGTATCTATATTCTCTAGATCTTGTTTTAAATTGAAAATATGCACATTTTCATTTTTATACAGCCAAGATGTTTGCCCACACCAACATTCATGCTCTGATTAGCTGAAATAATTTGCCAATTTACATCAAACCCATGATTTGTAGTTCATTTGTTTTTAAAGGAATAGAATTGCTTTTTTTTTTTTCCCCAAATGTTTCTTAAAAGATAGCTTTTATAAAGTGCCAATCCTATTTTTCAAGCCTGTAAATGATTTTACAGTAGTCTTTATTTGACTAAAAGGGAAAAAAAAAAGCTTCTTAGGTGTAATTAAATATTACATACTTCCATGGAAAAAAAAAAATTAACCTTTTTTTGAAAATACTGCACTTCAGTTACATCCTCACCTCTAGCCAACGCCCCTCTCAGTGTGAACACTGAGCATAATTCACTTGGGATACTGTGAAATGGAAAGTAACAAAACAACAACAAAAAACCCATTCAGATCCCTTTGGAGTTAATGACAGTTTACAGGATTGTGAAAGTTAAGAAAACTTTCCATTTGAAGCAATGACTGCATTATTTTTCAGGCTTTTCAAAATGTGACATTTGATGTTAATGATTTGGTTACCGATGCTTCTGCATCTGTAAGTTATAAAACAATCCTTGCTTTTAGAAGAATAACAAATAAAATATTGCAAAAGCAAAGTATAATTTAGAGTTGCCATATTTCTTTTGTATAGTTATTAGTCATTTCTAATAAACATTCCTTCCACTGTACATTGACATTTGCAACATAGAAATTGAATTGTCTTCTTTTATCTAAAAGATGCTCTATAATGCTGTGAATTTTTTTTAAAAAAACACTTTTTTAATGCAAATATGCATAATTCAATCATTTTCTGATGCACAGATATACCTCACCTACACTAACTTGTATCACTACTAAGTTTTTAAACAATTAGCAAAGACTTTCTCTTATCAAATCTTTTTTCCAGTGCCAAAGTTGTAAGTAAATGAAATTCTTTTAATTTCAGTGGAGCGTAACTCCAGTGCCTGTTGGAAAGAGCCACAGCAGCAGTTTCAGATGTGTGAACATTAAACAAAGATGCCAAACACATTTTGTGCTGTTGACAAGAAATAAATTAGAAATGAGAGTCCAGAAGTGTGAACCAGTACGGTTTTTACTTTAGCAACATTTTTTCCTGTTAGAAATTGTATATTAATAGTGTGTATTTTACAGTTTTAATCAAAAGTCTCTGAACAACTCCCTTCAGCTAGAAAAGCCAAAGAAATGGGAATGTATCTTGAACAGAGACTTCATTTTTTAAAACCAGTCCAACTCTTTTTACTCAGGAGCTCCAAAGAACCCAAGAGGATCAAGTGATTACTCATTCACAAGAAGCTTGAAGGAGCAGGGCTTTCTTGAAAGGCAATGCTTACTCAAAGGTCTTTCTTAAATACATTTGTAACATCAGAGTTTTACTACAGAGAAGTAGGAAGAGGATACTAATTTGCTTAATTTATATATTTAAATAAAAGGTGGAAGAGAGGTGGTGGATGCCCCATCCCTGGAAACATTCAGTGCTGGGTTGGAGGGGGTTCTGAGAAACCTGATCTGGTTGGAGATGTCCCTGCTCCTTGCAGGGGGGTTGGACTAGATGACCTTTAAAGGTCCCTTTCAACCCAAACCATTCTATGGTTTTAGGAATATGGATATCTCAATTTCAAACCATCAGCTCTTTCATTTGCTTTGTATGCTTCCTTACTCTCAGACAACAAATAGCTGTTACCTGAGTAAGAAAAGGCATCCAAATAATTCAGTGGAGCAGAATCCTTCTTTCGCTAAACTTACAAGGCGAAATGATACCTATTTCCCTGTTTAAGCCACCTTGCCAGATTTCGCCACTCAGGGTGTCAAGGAAGGGAAGAAGCCGAGTAGAATTGAACCAAAGCAGGGGCAAGTGTACTGATGTGGCAGCGAGGCAGTCTGGGGTTCCTGTCCTTTCCAGCCTTCAGATAAGCAGCTTTGAATCAGAAACTCCGCAGAGGTGATGCGTCTGCCAGAGCCACTTTTCAGGAAGTAATTTGTTATCATTTCTCTCTCTCTGTGCAATAAAGTGAGATACGGGGAAGGACCCAACCCAAACAGTCATCTCCGTTTTCTACGGTCTCAGGACTATGCCTAATCAGTATTGTCAGCCTTAGGCACGCACAAATATCGAGACTGGCTTAAACTGAAACACACTATACGAAAGTACAAGACAAGAATTTTGTTTTTCTTGCCTTCAGTTTGATTTTACACTTGCAAGTCTTTCTCTGAAGACAGAAGTGTTTGTTTAAATAAAAGCTGAGACTTTTTCCACTTAATAAGTGGACTCAGAAATATGGCTTTAAAGGGGGAAAGAAATCCCCACTGAATGCACATCACAAGGTGTAATTCTTGTGCAGTGGTCCTTCTAAATGTCTTTGAATATTCCAGAGGGCAGGATATAATATCTGATTATTTTAACATTTCTAGAAAGTTACCTTTGCAGTGCACATTTTAATTTGTTTTTAGAAGCCATACAGGCTTCATCCTGTTTCATTCTGCTGAGTCATATTTCCAAAACAGAGGATGGGAAACACAAACAACATGTCAGTTTAGGTTCTTATTCCACTACCTAAACTAGTGAAGATCTTCAGACTTGTTTATGGTGTTCACTAAACAAAAATTTCAGTTTACATATGCCTGCCACTTTTTTTTTTAACATTTCAGCTAGCACTTTTTTCCAGTTGACCATGAGCCCTGTCCACTCTAGCTAAAATATGGTGGGATGTGGCAATAGTGCTCACTGCCACACACTACCAGTCAGCAAGCCAGTCACAAGGAGTAGCTCTCCTCCACCCAAACCATGCTCCACTGTAACAGTGACTGGAAAGCAGGAGCACTGGGCATGCTACCGCCCGACAGAGGAAACACTCCAGCGTATCCTTGGTAATCCCCTTTCATCACAGTGCAGAAGCAGCAGTGGTCTACAGCTCAGACTTTTTTTTTTTTTTAAAAACCAACAGTTTTAGTTACTGTCTCCTCTTTGAGTCACACCCATCCAAAGGGCAGTAAGTACTGAAATGGCAGCAGACCCTTCTGGATGAGGATGGCAGTTAGGTAAGCAAGGACTGCCTTAGTCTGATGCAAGAGCACAGAACAGACTCACTGTCACAGGGGCTTCTCTGCTGTAGAGCCAGGACTCTTTCTGTAACATGCAGTCTTCAATATCGTATTGCTATTTACAAAAGAAGAAGGTTTAAAGACAATACCTAAATTATTTCAAAATTTTAAAAATATATTTAAAATAGATTTTTCTTGTACTTTCCTATTCTATCACATTGCCTAAGACATCACCACAAGTGGAAGTGCAACTGCCTGAAGTGCACAGAGCCTAAAGTATACATTCTAAAAAGCTATAGATAGATGCACGAAGGAAGGGACAGGGCAGCAGTTATTCCCAGGTGCTAGTCCCCTGGTACACAAAGATGTCTTTACATTGTGTCAGAGTAAAGCAACCTTGAAGTGACCGAAGATTATAACTGTACTGTTTTCAAGACTGCTTTACATTCTCAGAGGTAACCAGTATAAAAGAGGGGTGTAGTGCAAATGAGAACCAAAGCCCAGAGTTCTTCAGTATTATAGCTTTACTTTTCTTCTTCATTCTATTTTTGAAATACAGCATGTAGTATTATAAATAGTTATATCTGCATATTACAAGCAATTACTGGGCAAAGTGCTTTTCTTTGTCAAAGTCATTGGCAAAACTTACATTATCTTCAGAACAAACAAGCGAAGATCAGATCACTATGTACACTGTGAAAGTGAAGCGTGCTGTAAAAAAAAAGGAAGATGGAAACCGCATTAATTTACAACATGTACTCTTAAGAAGAAAAAAAAAGAGCACAACTCAAAGATTCATGTGAATATAATGGAACATGACTTTCCTTCAAAGAATATATTAAAAACTTTACACATCAATCCTTGGCACTAAAATTTGGTAAAATAATTTCTCTCAGCTGTAATACATACTGTGATGAACTCTCTAAGGCTTATTGTCGTGTTACTGAAACATGCACATTGCCCAGAACCTTACAGCATCTTTCTGCACCAGACAATTGGCTGCAAGGAGGTTATTAGCAAATGCCACGACACAAGGCACACATGCCCCTATCTAATTTCTCTAGGAAGCTTTTACAGTTCCTGAGCAGCCCAAGAACATTGCCTGACCCTGCTGACCCAGGGGAAGACATCTCACAGCATTAGAGTGTAGTTTTTCTGTCTATACAGTCTTTTTATTTAAGGTATAATTTATAACTTTCAGGGGTATACTTGAATCATAGATACTTTATGAGTATGATAGACCTTACAACTATCTCATTGGTTTGAAAATGATGGTTCACTCAGAAGGTTTATAGCCCATTAAGACAGTATGTTTTTCCTTGTATTATTCTCTCCTGTGCAGTACTAATTTCATTTTAACATTATGATTTGAACACCATACTTACAATTAGTTTTTATCAAGAATGAAAGCTCTTTCACTCAAGGTCAAATTATACAAAGTCTATGAACGGACAATCTCAGAGCAAGTAAAACTAGTCAAAGCTCTATAGTTTCAGATATTCTTCTTCCTAATTCTAAGAAAATCTTATTTGAGCCAATCGAGAAATTTAATACATTTTAAAAGATCCTGGTTCATTTTTCTTCTATTAATGTTATCCCTCCACACATACCGAAATTAATTTTTAGCCAAAATAACAATAACTGTCCATATAGATAATTAGAAATTATAATGAAGCACTGTTTTAGAACTTCATCAGAGAGCTCTTGGTTCAGGAAAATTAAACAGGAGTGATGTAACTGGTGTGCCATAAAGCACTCTCAGATAATATTGAAGGCTATTTTCTTTCTTTCTTTCTTTCTTTCTTTCTTTCTTTCTTTCTTTCTTTCTTTTTTTTTCCCAACATCCACTACAACAAAACTTCAGGTAAACTCGTACCTGTCGGGACAGCAGGCCTCTCTGGCTTATTCCGTTTCTCAGTTAGCCACTCATTTAGAGGAGTAAAGACAGCTTTCCATGAAAGCTTCTCATTTTTTAAATCACTAGGTTCATAAATCACCAATGCAGTTCTAGAAAACAGTCATTTGTGTATACATCATCCTACAGTGTTTAAATTTTCCTGAATGAGCCATATGTCATGTCCAGTTTTAATGCTTCTCATATATCACATCTTACCTATGGCCTATCAAGCTGAAAGGCTTGATCCTTCTGTCTTACTCTTGATACTCGTAATTAAGTTCTAAAGATGTGTCTCTAACCTTGGTGTTATCTTCCTGAGGAAGGAGAGTATATGCATAAGATACAAATTCATGCAGATAAATTCAGTACTCTAATAGATTTGAAGATAGAAGAAAAATCTTTATAAGGTTAACAGATGTGGTTAGGAAAATTAGACTGGTTTCTTCTGGTCTTTAATAGTTACAACAAAGACGAATGCAAAGCAAAAGAACCAAGACAAAGGTGAGACAAATACAAGCTGGGACTTTTCTGAGTAAAGTTAAAGTAAATTTATCTGGTACTTGTGAAGTAGAAGAGATTTTAGGAGAGGGTAGTGGAGAAGAAAGGGAGAAGAATGAGAAAAAAAAAAAGGGAAGAAAAGGCAGCATGCACAATGCAGGGATACTAGTGGGAGGAAGAAAACAGGAGATTACAATGGACTGTAAACCCAGGCTGGATCAGTTGTATGGAGTATCTACCTCTATAGCACAGTCGTTTAAAAAGGCACCTACCTACTCTAGATGTGTTTCTGTTTTAAAGGAAAGCTGTGCAAAGAAACTAAAAGTTTCTCCAAACCCAGGAAATAAAGAATATAATCCATGTCCAATCCTTAGAAAGCATTTTCCTCCCAGAGATAAACGAGAGAGTGAACTTTGTAGCATTCTCTGAATCAACAGTTTTTAATAATTTCTTAAGGTGGATAGGAATGTAGAAAGGATTTTTCATTTAAGTCCAAAAGTTCCCACCAGCTTTGGCTGAAGGAGACTAGCTGGTAATTAATGACTGGAGGACATCTGAGAAAAGATGATGCATACATATCACTAAGGTTATTGAGACAGAGGCTTTCCCATATTTTTGATTATTTTTTAAACCATACAGTAATTCTGCCTATTATTATTTAATTTGGGGTATTATTATTTATGTGAAACAGTGATTTTGTTTGATGCAGATCAATTTCAAGATTCCTTCATTTAATTTCTGCTACAGCAAAGTCAGCGGTGTCTATGCTTTGCTATCCACGTTTTGAAAACTATATCAGTTATCAAAAAAAACCCCCAAAATACAGTTGAAGTACTAAATCTGCAGTCAATGGGGGTCCTATTTAGACAAGTTTTAAAGACTCACTTGCCATAATTGGAGTTGAAGTTCTATTTTGTGGCCAATTTCAATGTTTGTTTTCAGTCTGCATTGAAATGAACATTAAATTCAAACTTAAACCTGCAAATAAAAGCAAACTGGGATTAGGCAGCATGGAATGCAGGTATTTGTCAGTGAATCACTAAATGCTGAAACTGCTTAGCACCTCTCAGTATAAAAATTCAATTTTTGCCCTACTTCTCCTGACAAAAGGAACTATTCATAGGATGGTACTCTTTCTTATGCTACCTTGTGTCTAAAGGTGCTAGAGTTGTGGTTTCATACATTTGGGAGAAGGGCTACGCAAGTAACTTTAAACCTGCTGAAGCATCCTCTCATGCTTATTCTTTCCTGCTGGGTTAACACAGTTCCCTCTGCAGCAAATTGGATCCATAAATGCATCTGGCTGGGAAAAATTCCTCTGCAAGATTTTTTTTTTTTTTAAAGGAGGGAGAGAAGGCAAGTGGAGGAAAGCATAAGTGAACACTATCAGTAAAGAAATGCTCCCAGAAGGTGTTTATCTTGATTTTGGAGTGAATATTTACAGTTTTATAAATGAATATTTAAGTATTACACAGTTATGGGTGTAAGTTTCATTCTAGTCACTGAAGAACGACATCAACATCCAATCAGTCTACCAATTCATAGAGTTTAAACAGAGCAGAGTTATGCTCTACATGAAAGCAGAAAATATCTTCCACCTTTAGTACTTATAAAATCAGCACCATCAGTTTCCAATGTATTCCCAGCTTCTGTTTCACCTTCCTGGCCCTTTGAAATGAATCCTAGATTCCTAACACTAAATAACTACCTAAAGATCTCAGGAAGAGACTGGAACACTGAATTAAAACAACTTTAATGTTGTGCAACAGGGGTTTATAGTGAAGGCCTAGATTTGTTTCTGTAAATGTTGTAACAACTCTGACAGTTTCTTCTTTCAAGTATCCTTTTAATATATTATTTCCAATTATTGTAATTTTCCTCCTACCTTTTATAGGGATAAATTCTTAGCAACTTTCAGAGGTAGAAAGAGGTGGGAAAACAGTAAAACAAATGAGACAACCAATACTAGCTATGTTTCAAGTTTGTTTTCCCTTGGTATTTCATTTTTACTTTCTTTCAATAGCCTCAGAGGGAAGCATGACCATAGGATAACATATACATAACAGTACATTTGTTAAATCTTTGCACTATTGCTCCAGCAGAAGTTGGAGCATACAACAGAAATATTCAATGCAGTAATGGTTGTTTTGAGATTTCAAGGTAAAAATGGGATCAACAGCTTGGAGATTTCTCCTTTTAAAAAAGAGGAATACATTGATGTATTCATGATTTTGTTTTATTCCCATTATAGAAAAGATAATTAAGCATCTGCTAGGTATGGAAGCAGCAGCTACAAGTTATAAAATTTAGTAGTAATTACATGCAAGTTAAGTGTAATTGAGGTACAGTCAATTTTCAACAGGAAAACACTTCCCAAATTTCCCAATCGACTCAAGCGCATAGGAAAAGAATATAAAAATAGCCTCGCTCTTCTATGATGCACACCACGCATAAATCACAGCAGTGTGCACGAGTGATCTGTAGACCCCCAACCTATGCTGTATTTTGGTGGCTATAGCACCAGTTGAGTACCATTGCATAAAGAAACTCAAATGGAATCAGGTCCCCCTAGGTCTATGCAAAACACAAATTCATAATATGAAGCGCAAGCTGAGCTACTCACCAAATCCAAATGAGTTAGCTTTTATAAAACTTTATGAAGTGGGTACCTGGAGGTGGGACAACATACCCAAAGTCAAAGCAGAAGAAAATAAGAGAATGGGACCATATAGCTGTGCTGTGATTTGTCACGGAGCCCTCCTAATCTACCAGTGGGCCTTCTCTTCTGTACAGGGTCCTCATGTTTGTCTTCACCCCTGATAATCGCACAATGTTCCCCACTGACGTACCATGTTCTGAAGTGAATCCCGGCAAAATGCAGCCCTACGTGATGGCACTGCACCATCCTGTTCTCTCACTTGTGATTCATCACTGGGAGTGCAGGCCATCAGCCGGTGTGTGAATTTCACATTCAATTTAAAGACACAATATTTAAGTTTTGTCTTCTCTGCCTTTCTGGTGTGACTTTTCCTTCCTATATTGTAAAGCCAATGGATAAGTCTTATTTCACTGTACTCTGTGAATGAAACATAGCATGCACATTACCCACTAAAATACACATCTGCAGTAGCAGAATATAACATTTCATTAAGCCAAAGCTACAAGTTCTGTTCTACACTATGGTTAATGCCTGCAGTGAAGATTCTGTTCTACCTATGTGGAAGATAAATAAAGCAAGTGTGTTTTGGGAAAAATCATACTTTAGTCATATGTGTGCTTTCGTACGTTTCCTTCCTTTTACATATGCCTAGGTGGAGCTCCCTGAAAGCTGTTGTGTACTCAACGCAGCCAGTCCACAAGAATGATGAAATGTGACTTATCTGAATAACCACAAATATGCACTATGGTTTAAATTCAGAATATTAATGACCAATCAACTCAGTAAATTGTATCTGGGAAAAGCTATTAATAAAAAAATATTTTAAGAGATGAACTCAAGGAAAATGTGATCTGTTTGTGGTTATTCTATAAGTAGAAAAGAAGGACTAAAATCATTCAATATACTACCCCTGATGGATTATTCGCTCTGCTCCACTGAACGCTCATAAGCACATTCAACTATTAAATTAGCACTGCTAAGCTGTGCTATTTGTGTTGGCTATTTTTATACACAGCAGGCAATAATCATTGCTTAATGAGAGACTAGGCTTTAACACCAGGTGTGATTTTGTTGTTAGGTGATCTATTTTTCTACTTTTCATAGTTTTCATCCAAACTAGTTTTCATCCCCACCACTACCACCTATTTCTGTCTCAAAGGTTGAAGGTCGATTCCAAGCTCAGCACGGTGCATTGGTACTTGATTTGCACCGATTGTCATAAAATGTAACACACAGCGTTCTGTGAAGATGTGCAACGAAAGTGTGATTTTTGTTATGTTCCTTGCGTTAGAGATCACTTCTAATCTGCAGCCTCTTCTATTATACTTCAGCTGTTTTCTTTGCTAAGAAAAGCAAAGCCCTGTTTTAAACACTGGTTTCTCAAAAATCTACCTGTAACAATGAAAGGAATGTTTTCACAATATTTATTGTCAGAACACTACCTAAGAGAAGCACGCATTTTTTCCTATACTAATGACAAATGTTCAGCATACAAAGAGCTTAATTACATGCTATAAATGGCTGACTTTCTGCTTTGCTATTCAGCTATTCAGCCAGAAAGAATGTTGTAAAAAATCTCATGAAGATTCAAGTAATAAAAACCATAACTTCTGCACACTGAACAAGAGAAAGTCCAGTTTTGAGCCAGTTGCAGATGGACAGAAACTCCTAGTACAGGCATTTTTGGGGCAAAAGACAAATAAACAAAACTACACATGACACTGTGTTTGCCAGATTTTTTTAAATTCAGACTTAATGAACTTAAGTACAACCAGATCAAGCAAAAACATGCATCCTTTCTCCCAACAAAACCCAAACAGATCCAGTTTTTCATGCAAGATTTTTAGTCCAACCTGGAGCAGATACAGAGCAGAGCTCTAAGTATTCACTTTTCTAAAATCCTATTACCAAAGACAAATATGAAGCAACTTGGGAATATCACCTCCCCCGTAGACTGCAACTTTCAAACTAGCATAGACTAGCAATTCTGTAAAAATGACACCAGCATTAACAGTGTAAAATAGATTTTTAAAAATATTTCTGAATTGAAAATCTCAGTCAGGAAGCTAAAGACTAAAGGAGTCAAGGGTGTGCGAATACCTTCACATTTACATAACTTCTCTTGGTTTTTGAGGCACCAGAGGATAACTTGGACTCTAAATAGGGAACTTCAAAAATACTGAAAATGGAATTCCAAAGCATGCATATGACTTGAATGTTTGAAAACACTACTCTAAAAAAGCAAGTATAGTTCCAACTAGAAGGTTTGGTACTTTATCTTAGTATCACTTGACTGTTGCAAGACAATAGGATGCAGAGTATTCACATTTTTATACGTTCTGTGATACTCACAAACACAATGGAAATACTAAAGAAAGCAGAATTAGTATTTTCTGTCTTCCATGGACCAAAGGGGTTGGTTTTTTGTTTTTTTTTTTCCTGTAATAGCATTGAAAACTCAGTAATTTTCCTGGCCTCTTGCAATCAGCTTGAGAGTACGGACAACCTTAGGAATGTAAGAAAACTTAGAAATAGCTCTGTGGTAATTATTTTATCCAAACCTTAGCAAGATTGGTTAGGGTGTATGCTACTAAATAATACTGTGATTTGCTAAGTAGGGTTTGCAAGATGTGATGATACAGAAGCCCCAAGTTCTGAATTTGAATTCCCTAGTGACTATTTGGTCTCATTCTGCTCTATATATCTTTCTAATCCTATGGAAACTGGATGGTCTCTATTCTACTCAACATCAGAATCCGTACCTGAATAAGTATTTTTCTATTTTAGAAACGTAAAGCAATACCAAGTACTACACGAATAAGACATCGCAAAACCTCAATTTTATCAATTTTCTTTGACAACGTACCCTGGTTTACAGTCATAACCAAAGCACTATGGATTCATCTTTTTATTGCACATATCTCATAACAGTGATGTGAAATTAGTAATTATCATCCATGTAGCTCTTAAAACCCACAGTGAGCTACGTAGAGGTACTGTTAACAGTCATTTATGTTAGCTCTCTTGTTGTGCAACCAAAATTTCACAGCATTCAGAAACAGCAAGTAGAAACAAGATCTCAGGCCAGAAAGAGAAAAGTAAACGTATGATTGAAAAATATTTGCTATGTGACATTGCAGCATACGTGTTCCTATTCTATCCCCCACAACCACATTTTAAAAATTTAGTTTTACCTCCTAAGTCTTCAGGAAACCCCAGGATTTCTGTAGAGGTACTCATATATTGCATACATTTTGCACCAGGGGAGGGAAAAAACCAACACATTTTGCTTTTTCCCAGCAGCATAAATCACTAAAATCTTTGTGCTAAGCTAACAGCACACACTCATGCACTCAGGTAACTGTCACTGCTGCAAGAGAGGAAAGTGATCCAACAGGGCCTGCAGCATGGATCACTGCACACCCTGCTGCACGTGGCTCCTTCAGGTCAGTCTGCTGTCCAGCTGAAAGGTACAAGTAAAGTCACATTTGTTGAGGAAACAGTCCTATTTCTCTTCTATATATTGACATCTATTCTGTGCAGCCCATAGCAATATATGAATAGACACCTTTTTTTTTTTGACAAATGGTGGCTTAATGCATAAAGGATTGCTCTCTACTGAACTTTCACCTGCTCATCCAAATTGTACCTATGGCTTGCCTTCTACTGCTGTGTGTAAGTCACCTAGACGCTAGTAAAGAAACATGATTGTGTTAAAAATAATGCATCTCTTCAGCAATGTACTATGAATCTCCACATATCTGTGAAAATTAAAACAAACAGAATAACCAAAACCTCACTTTTAATTGTACATGTTCTTTCTGCACAAAGAAATGACTAACCAGAAGCAACTCATCACCTGACTTCAGTTTAATTTATAGGGCACTTTTTTTGGTTTATTTTTCTGCCCAGAGAGGTGTTGGAATTTCCATTTTTACATGTTTTTGAGGCTCAGCTAGACAAAGCCACAGCTGAGTTAACCTACCATCGGTGACAGTCCTGCATTGAACATATGGTTGGACCTTTATAGGTCCCTTCCAGCCAACACTTCTGTGGTTCTACATTATGAAATCAGTCTTATACGTGAGTTGAAAGTTAACATCACATTTCTTATGCTCTCTTTTCTAATGCAGCATGATTTTCCATGCTAAGATTTCTCTTTTCATGCTTGTCAAGGCCACTCTTGTACAAATATTAAGATACTCTTAACTCTCCTTTCACCAATCGCCTAATCCTGGCCTGACTCAAACATAAGCCCTTCTGTCAGAAATTAAGCAGAGTTGCTAGATTGGACCTCTAATGATGATCACTGTTGAAATCCAACTACCACCTCAGTCTTGCTTCTCCATTATTAATATAGTCATAGCATCAAGCATACTTATCTGGATATCCGTGGAACCCCGATGCATGGGATGCACAGACACAGTAGCAATGTACCGTACAAACACCCAACAAAAAGATGGCTCTTTGGCATACTTTCCCAGAAATTCCTCAAATACAGGCTTTCTTAAGGAAAAAAAAAAAAAAAAAAAAAAAAAAAAAAAAAAAAAAAAAGTTATTTACTGGGCTGCCATGAGTAGCAGCATTACAAAACATGAGGGAGGGACAAAACAACCACATAAGCTTAAGGAATTTTCTCTTTTTTTTAAAGACAAAGTCAGCAGAGGGAGAAGGGAACTGTACCAGAAGTGAGTGAATGCGGAATAGGCAGGCTGATCTGACCTTTAGAAGCTCAGAGTATTTAAAGTGTGGCAGTTGCATTGATTTCCTATGTCTACCATACTGTATTTCTCCTACACTGACAAACAGGAGACTGGACTGATTCATGAGAGCCACTATTTGCATGTTAAGTTTATTGGCTTTCTCTGCTACAGCTTCTGTCAGTAATGCTCAACAAAGATCTTTTCACAATGGGTTCTCCCTATTGTGTTCTCCATGTGAAAGAATAAATACAGCAAGTGTATTTGCTTTCTCTGCCTTTATTACTTTCTAGTTTTAATGCTTTAGCTCCGAAAATTGAGTGTCTGCAATTTTAAGAAAAATAATGTGACTCAGTCTGTGCTGATGCACCTTCTTCTGTCAACATTCCTCTTCCTTGTACTGCAGAAGCAGCTTTTCGTTTTCTCCTTCCTGTGATAAAACATTGGTTTTCCTCATGGGAATTAAATTCTGAATAGGCTCCTCCTTTCTTCCCTTTGCCTTTTTGTTCCTGTCCCAGTAGGACATGTTACGTCACTTGTGATATCGTACCAGCCAGACAGTCTCTTCCAGTATAAAAGGTTGAGGGTAACTTCATGTAAGGCTTGTAAAATGCTTCAAAAATTAAAAGCTGCAGGCTGAACTTCTCTGATCAGATAAGTCTACGTGCGTAACCTACCGTAGATGCCGAATGTTACAATGTCTCTCTGAGGTAAACTACTGGTAGTGTCTAGGGTTGTCCCTGTATCCCATGCAAGTCACCACGGAGGGGAACGGAACCCAAATCGCAGGAGTCGTCAACATGGCAAAGGCAATATGAACTATGTGGCACAGGACCACAGGGAGCGGGGTGTATTAGCTGGGCAGGCCAGCACTGACAGAAAGCCTTTGAAGATGGTGGAACAGCAGCAGGGTGATTCCACGCACACAAGTGTCTCTGAAGCCATCACCCCCAAGCACAGCAGCAGGCTGCCAGACTAATGGAGGAATCTCCGCTGGCTTTCCAGATTTTTCTTATGACATCAAGCAGTAGAAAACATTTTTCTGAAGTCTCAGCTTACATTGACAGCTCCGTTGAGGTGGCTGTTGCCCACATGGCTGTGGGACTCTGTGGCTGGTGTAGGCTTCACTTGCTCTCTACCCCCATATGAAGTTTTTGACTCATATAACTTGCCTGTATGTTTTATTGCCATAAGACAGGTTCACAGCCATTGGATCTGACTCCATATCTTGTCCTTAACCATTGCTAAGGTGAAAGGCATAAAACTGACCTTCTGTGGTAAGCTTTTGTAACCGTTGCTCTGTCAGTCCAAGAGCATGCTGATGAAAGTCATGCGAATGTTCAAATATCTGTTTATTGTACTTGCTTCTTTGTAGGACTGGAGCACTCTATTAGATCTTTTCCACATATTGTATTTTCTTTTTTTTTCCTAATTTTCGTTTCAGTGTTAGTTTTCTTCATAAGCATCCTCGTTTTCCTCCCTATATGAAACTAAGCATCTGTGTGTCATATGCTTATTGCATGGTATTGTTTGTACAGTGCTAAAACTTCTGTCTGAAAGAAGTATGAGTTTCACTTGATTTTATTGTGATTGAATTTTATTTCTTGAGCTACTGCTTGTATTAACATTCCTGGCAATTTAAACTACCTAGCTGGTTCATATCTGCTGCTACTGTCATCTGAGGTATCTAAGGCACTACAAAGAACTAGAAAAGATTAACAAAATTTTCTATAGCAAGTTGTTCCAAGCGAAAGCGACTGTGAGTTAAATGATCAAATTCTCTACTTCATTAAGTTCTTCATAGAATTAATTTTGTAACTTAAAAACTTATTCTTTCCACAAGATATATAAGCAAAGCAATAGAAACGATAAGGATGTTACACATATGATTATAACAATGGTATTCAGCTGCCTAAACATATGCATCTAATGTTATTTTAGATCCTCTGAGGTGCGTAAGACATGCATATTGGGACAGCATGCATGGTTGAGGGCCTCCACCCTTCTAAAGGAGCACTAATTTCTTTTAAAAGTATATATACATAAACAGATAATGTTACAATTTGGAAATAAATAGAATATTCTACAAACACAATTAAAATTTCAACATTTTAACTGAGCTTATGACAGACAACAACTGAAACCTCTCAATATTCCTTCATGGAACAAAAATCCCATATTTGGCTCTATCATTATATTGATATTCTTGTACTGCGTAATATAGAGTCATTAATGGCACATAGATTGTAGACTGATTCCTGTCTCTCTCACCAAATCATCCCTTTTTAAATCACTCTCCTTACAAAATGCTTAAAATTCTTATGTTGAATCCTCATCTTTCACTCATTTGACATTATAATACATAAAGATTTATGTTAATGAAAAAACTGATTACATATTCATGGATTTGTAGTGTCAGAGCTGCAAAGAAACTTCAGAAGCTTTTCCAAAAGTACACTAATTTCTGTGATTTCTGTGTCCATTGCACATAACTTTCCTTTTTGGCAATATTAGGATTTTTTAGCAATTATGGTAAGCTATCATTACTTTGTGACATTTGTGGGTTTATTGAACCAGCTTAACTCAGTCTGACTGCTAAAGAGGTTGCAGACAGGAAGTAATTTCAAACTTGGTTCTCAAAAGCTGGATGCAGACACAACATAAAAGTGCTATCAACTCCTGTATTCATTGTGGCTCTCAGAAAAAATTAATTAATTGGATAAAAAGATTAAAAATCTTAGTCTGAAATATTATTGATCCCCAAATAATGTTCAACTAATGCTAATTATTTGAACTTTAGGTCTCCAGTTTCCTGCTGAGCCAGATCATTACTTTAGACGGTGTAAAAACAGAAGCAGCAGCATTGAAGTCATTCAAGTATAAAGAGCATGAGATCAGCATCAGCCCATTTATCTAAACACGTCAAAAAGAAACTTTCCGCTTAAGAATTTCAGTTTAAGTAGTCTTTCACTGCTCCCATGAACAGACAATAAGTCATTAACAGAGACAGCAGTAAAACAAAAACTCTGAATCCATTCACATCTTGCGGAAAAACAACTTACTATTAGCATTGCATAAAATGAGCGTACTGCTTCTGTAAATGACAAGTTTATTCAAGATCATGCAAAACCCATCTTAAGGACTGATGTATTGAAGCACTAGGATTTATTTTCTATAAATTTGTTGTTGCTTTTAAGATGGATTTTAGTAGCGCTGTAATAACTAATGGTTAGGTTCTAACTAGACAGCCTATGAACAGAGCCACGCTCGAGTTTTCTACCAGAAACACTGCAAGGAATATATTGTATATAAATTTCCTGTGCTTAACAGTCCTTAAGATCTCAAAAAAAGAGATAGGAATTCTAGGCTATGTGGATCACTAACATGATCACTAACATCATCAATTACATTAGAAGTGAAAACTTCATTGTTATTTTTGATTCTTCATGTTTTAGATTAATGTGGATTGAAAGCTTGTTAAATCTTCTGCATTTGTTAGATTTTCAGTAAGTGGAAAATTCTCACTAGCATTACACTAATGAAATACACTTAGCTTTTAAAACTTGTGCACAAACAGGGATTTTATACAAACAAGTCAAGTCTTGTTACCTTGTTCCTTCTTAGTAAAATTCATAAGGATTCACATTAATTTCCATCAAAAAAATTGTCACAATAACAGCTTCTCTCTTTTTGAACACATAAGTTGACAAATAGTAGCTTTTGTCACCAGAAACAATCACTGTTTATACCCAAAACAAATCTGTGCAGCTTGATTTACTTCTAAAGAAAGGGCCAATTAGTAAAAATAGAAGAAAGTAGGGATACAGACCAGTAAGTAATCTCACTCACAAAAATAACTCTGCAGTCATGAAGTGAAAAAAAAAACAAAACAAAAACCACTCAAATCACGTGCTTGCAATACAGCATGATGCTTGTAAGTCAGCATACTTCTTTAACATGGCGGAGATGTTTATGGCTAAATGCTGACATGTTGCCTAATGGCAGCTGCAAAATGATGAAAATAATGACGAAAAGTAGATGCAGTCATTAGTTTTTTTTTTTTATTTATGCCAAGAAACCCTGCCTTTTTCCCTTGAGAAATGAGAGTCATAGGCTATGTCTACACCACAGTCAGAAGCATGACTGCAGCAAATGTATCCTTACCCAGGATAAATTGAAGACATCTAGCTCAGGTATTAA
>WHYT01014216.1:76442-90987 GCA_009806455.1 Tetrax tetrax
GGAAAAACAACTTACTATTAGCATTGCATAAAATGAGCGTACTGCTTCTGTAAATGACAAGTTTATTCAAGATCATGCAAAACCCATCTTAAGGACTGATGTATTGAAGCACTAGGATTTATTTTCTATAAATTTGTTGTTGCTTTTAAGATGGATTTTAGTAGCGCTGTAATAACTAATGGTTAGGTTCTAACTAGACAGCCTATGAACAGAGCCACGCTCGAGTTTTCTACCAGAAACACTGCAAGGAATATATTGTATATAAATTTCCTGTGCTTAACAGTCCTTAAGATCTCAAAAAAAGAGATAGGAATTCTAGGCTATGTGGATCACTAACATGATCACTAACATCATCAATTACATTAGAAGTGAAAACTTCATTGTTATTTTTGATTCTTCATGTTTTAGATTAATGTGGATTGAAAGCTTGTTAAATCTTCTGCATTTGTTAGGTTTTCAGTAAGTGGAAAATTCTCACTAGCATTACACTAATGAAATACACTTAGAGTCAGCTGGTGTAAATTGTGAATGTGACACAATGATTTGCCTCAAATACATCAGGAGATTTAAATTCAGGGGAAAAACATCCTTAATAGCCCTTTCTACATTTTTAATCAATTTATTCCAAGTCATTTTTTCTTTCAATTGCTAAGTTGCAGCTTAATTAAAAAGGATCAAGTTTTCATTAGTTTTTTAAAACTTGTGCACAAACAGGGATTTTATACAAACAAGTCAAGTCTTGTTACCTTGTTCCTTCTTAGTAAAATTCATAAGGATTCACATTAATTTCCATCAAAAAAATTGTCACAATAACAGCTTCTCTCTTTTTGAACACATAAGTTGACAAATAGTAGCTTTTGTCACCAGAAACAATCACTGTTTATACCCAAAACAAATCTGTGCAGCTTGATTTACTTCTAAAGAAAGGGCCAATTAGTAAAAATAGAAGAAAGTAGGGATACAGACCAGTAAGTAATCTCACTCACAAAAATAACTCTGCAGTCATGAAGTGAAAAAAAAAAACAACAAAAACCACTCAAATCATGTGTGTGCTTGCAATATAGCATGATGCTTGTAAGTCAGCATACTTCTTTAACATGGCGGAGATGTTTATGGCTAAATGCTGACATGTTGGCTAATGGCAGCTGCAAAATGACGAAAATAATGACGAAAAGTAGATGCAGTCATTAGGTTGTTTTTTTTTATTTATGCCAGGAAACCCTGCCTTTTTCCCTTGAGAAATGAGAGTCATAGGCTATGTCTACACCACAGTCAGAAGCATGACTGCAGCAAATGTATCCTTACCCAGGATAAATTGAAGACATCTAGCTCAGGTATTAACAAGAGAAAAAAGCGCAGCGTAAATACATGGCCTAATTATCCTGAGTCCTGGCTGGAACCTTCCTATTGATATCTGGACTGATTAACTGGATTAAAGCAGGGCTTAAGTGTTTTCCCTGTCCCATCAAAACCAGCAGGGCTACTTTAAATTAGGATCCATCTCTGAACTAGAAATAGCTTTTCAGTGCTAAATATTAAAATATTCTGGCCAGGTTGCTTGGCTCTAAATGTTGCCCTCTCGCCTGCAAGAAAGTCTACTCAGCTGGAGAGCTGGGTACAAGCAACAGGACCTGGAGGCTAATGATGCCAAAGTAGGTAAATGGGCAGAGCCTTGGGCTCATCCTGGTTGTGATTGTTTATCCCTAGCACTACTGGGGAAACGAGAACCACATTGCAGCTGCACATCAACATCTGTCCCAGCAAACACAGCAGATCCTAACAGATGAGAATTTGGCCTTGTCATAAGGGAGATAAAACAGTCCTTATGCAGGCTCTCAACTAAATTCTCTCATGTGATGATCATACCTCCTCATAACAAATGGTATGTTGTTTTCAAAACTAAATTTAACTATTCTATCCAATAGAAAACAACAACACACCATTATAGTAGAATAGAAGCCTACTTATCAACTTAAAGGGAGACTGCAGTTGTACCCACTCAAGTGAGTTTCACCAACAATTTGGTATCATACAGTTCATTAATCACTTAAGCCTAAAGTAGTGTGTAGGCTTGTGGCTGTCCTCTAGGCAGATAATGCAGGAACACCAATACTGAAGATCTGGAAATCCCTGCTGAAGTCTTGTGACGGAAAGTTATGCATCTCCTCACCCATTTCATTATCCTGGTAGTTGACCACCTCAAGGGAAAACTTACCTACTCTACTTTCTCTCAGATCTCTCCCAAATCACAAAATCAAAGCCAGTGTTCTCAAAATGGCAGACAACTTCAGCTGACCTAATCCTTTTTTTTTTGTCTGGAACGGGAATAGTATTCTTCATGAAGGAAGACTTACCTGTCATTCAGCATCAGAGCTTTCATATGACTAGGAACTAAAATCCTGCCACTAAATGGCTAGAATACATGGCTGGAAACAAAAAGGGCCCCTGTTTACATTAGCATGCTTGAAGCGCCAGCAGGTTTTTTCAATTAACACTGTCACTTTGCCAAACACTCATGAAATTTGGCAGAAAACGTTGATTCACCAATCCCATGTGAATTTTGTCTCTGGAAAACACAAGGCACAATAATAGTCATGACAGAAAAATGCTAAAATACACAAGGGTCTATAGGAATTCTCAGCCCTGACCAATGATAGTCAGAGGAAAATAAAGCAGAGACAGTATCAACTGTTAAGCATATTAAGCTCAAAATGAGATTACTTTGGAGATCTGGTAAATTTAGAGTATCCTAAAGCAGAAAGAGCATGCAAATAGGTTCTTTCTTGTTAAGCACTGAACTCATCTTTCTGGTTTATCAAGCTGAAAAAACATTCTGTTTGTACATCTCAGGAGTCCTAGGAGATATTAAAATTAGTGGCCAACTACCACCACCACTCCCTGCCCTCCCAAAAGATAAAGCAGTAAAAAGCAAACACCAAATGAAATGTTTAGCAAATGACTCTGTCTTCAACCAACATTTTGACAAGTAGAAGCAGTGCAAGAAGGATGAGAGGCCCAGACAAGCATGAGATGACTGCAGTACATGAAACACCACTGGTACGTTCTGATAGTCAGACCATTTCACTCTAATAATGTTGAGAAAACAAAATTTAACAAGTGACATCCTGTAAATACATAATCAGAGAATGCTTAAGTGACTTGGGATTTGGGAGGCAGTTACTTAAGGAATAAGTTAACTGTTTATGTAGTCGAGTTAAAAATACGTTAAGAAGAGGGTGTAGAATGACTTGCTAGATGTCTTTGATAATAATCCAGCAGGTACCACACAAATAGTTTTGTTAGTATTGGCAAAACTAAATAAACCCCGAGGAGAAGTATGATTGGAAAAAGCAAACCTTGTGGTGTAAAATAAACATGCATGTCAAAATCAAGTGCCGAGTTCACTCAGATTCCTGACAGAAGTCTATAGCAATGAATTGGCAGCCTTACTGTTTATACTGCTCTAACTCATGTGTTACTTTAAAGGGAGTTTTCCTTAGCTAATGCTGAGACCTTGAGGCAGGAAGGTCTCCATCTTACTGACATTCAACTGTAGAAAAACTGGCAGCTCATCCATTGTATTTTTCATCCCATCCTATATTCCACCACCAAGGTCTAGGTGATAAAACAGATTATGATTCACCAAAGCAAGCGTTTTGTTTTTTTTTTTTCTTGTAGTTGATTTAGACTATAAAAACACAAGCAGGAGAAAAATCTTTGAACACAGAGTTCAGAAATTTAATTTTAAAATACACTAGAAATACAAAAAATTTACTCCCCGTGAGACAAGGTTGTGGATTTCTGTGCCTGCCTGCAGTCACTAATCCATACCAAGCCAGCAGGGGCAACTGCTGAAGGTAAAGGAGGAAATCACACACTCTTGCTTTCAGCCTTACCACAGACCTGCAATTTTCAAGTCTTGTCCTGATCTGGATTTTAAAAAAAATCTTCTCCTGACACATTTGCTCCGTGTTATTCAGATACTAATTACAGGCTTTGTAGGTTTTTTTAAATGATGGAGGGTTTTCTTTATGAATTAGTGTGAATTACTAGGGATTTTGCAATATTTGCTGGGATTCCCGAATGAAAACAAGTCTTAGATACAGAAAGCAAATAGACATTTGTGAAAGGTTACGTGAATCAAGGCTACATGAGATGAACAAAGTATTTCCACTGGCTTCAGTAGAATTAGATTTAGCCAAATCAGAAAAAGGAAAAAAAAAAATTAAAAAGTCACAAAGTTAGGCAAGCTGCCTTCTCATCCCCTGTTGTGCAGGCAGACAAATATCAGTGTGACAAATAACATCATTCCCAATACAGTTATGTCTGGTAGGTGACTCACTCTCTCTTCTAAGCCATGCTGGTAATGTCAGTAGAAATTATTGACTAAACCACATTTGCTGAGACTCACTTGGATGTCGATAGTATTGAAAGGAAATGAAAAAAAAAAAAAAAAAGTAGCCCTTGATGGTTGTGAGTAATTTTTCTGGATCAAAATTACATATAGTTGTGGTATGGTTTGCATCCAGGATGTGGTTTAGCTGTGTCTGGAAAGCTAAATTAAAAAGACAGTCTAAGAGCACCCAACAACATTAGAGCACATTAAAAGTACTATATGTTCAGCAGAAAGAATTTTTCCTAGTTAGTGTTATTGAGTTCTTTTACCAAGGAAATCTGTCTGCGTTGCGTGAATATGATTTACATTCAGCAATTTCTGATTAGATGTGTATCTCATGCTCTTGACTGTTACAATTTCTGAAAATATTTGATAGTCACTATGAAGTGATTCATCCTGGTTATTGGACAACAGTGGAAATTGCTGCATAAAGATTACATTAATTGTAAAATCATCAGAAATTAATTCTACCAGCTACTGAAGAGGTCAATATTTCTCCTTTGTGACTAGGGAAGGACAGCAGAGGTTGCCAAGCTTATCAGCAAGTCAAAAATCAAACTAGGACTAGAATTTGAGGATTAAGACATCCAATCAGCTGGAAATTTCCACGGGATTCAGTAATGACAGTTATATAAAAATCTGCGTGTCATACAGCCCTAACAAGAAAATAGAGCAGTACACACCCCGTTTGCCTTTACTGCATCACCTACATGGAGAGTGATTAAGTTTCTCAATGACACCTACTACTTGTGAGTAGGGTGCTTTCCTTTTTTTTTTTTTTTATCATCCACGCTGAAGGACCAGAGGATTCTAGCTTAACTTAACGCTTTCCTTAAACATATCAACATGTCTTGCAGAAAGTTTTCCCAACAAATTCAGAAGGCTCATGTCTTAAAGGAGGAGTTGCTGTTTGACATTATGCCTCTCCATTGATTTGTATCTCTTTTATAAAAACATTGCATGAGAGGAGAAGACAATTTGTTAAACTACAAGCATTCATTCTTTCGTGTCTTCTTGGTGTTGAAGTTCCTATATGAGCTCAGCACCTGTTTTAGTACTGAATGAAATAATAGCAGTTTATATGCTCAAGCAGTGCAAAGCCAATCAGAGACTCCTCTGGAAGACAGAACAATTTTTTCACTCAAGACTTCTTTTTGATCCACATGGGTAATTCTCCAAGTGTTATGTTAAGAAACCATTATGCTAAGAGGCCCAGCATTAAGAATCCTGAGCTCAAACTGTCGCTTTATGAAGTGGATTTATGCCTTATGACAGTAATTGCTCACACCAAAGGAGCAAGCTGGTGCACCATCCAAGCACAAAGCAGAATACGGGGAGAGCAGAGCTATTGCTATTTGATGAGGTTATGGATCTGATAATACCTAGTTTTTACAACTCAGAGAATAACTTTTCATTTAAATTAAAAAAATGTGTACTATACACAAACAGGCACTTGTTTGTGTAAATGAACATAAACGCTGGCATTTTTGTTCAGCTTTGCTCTTTGAAGTAACTTGAATCACAATAAGCACAGTGTACTTGCTCCTCTGTGCTTGACTCCATATCACTTTAAATGAACTAGTTAAATCTTAATTTAAGCTATTCTGTTTCTTAAGTTCATGTGCTCATTATAAAAGAGCTAAAAAGAAAAAAAAAAAGCAAATATAAAAGCAAGACAAAGTAAAACATCTGTGAAAAGGAAAATAAATCTTGTGCCTGTAAATTGCTGGATTGGGATCTCTGTAGAAGGCAAAGACCAACTGTGCACCCAGGAAGTCAATTTAGAAATTTTAATATGGACTATTAAACATGGAAAAATAGGAAGGTTTCCTGGTTGCAAACCTACATAGTAAACAAAACAAATACAGTTTGGTCCCATCTCCCTCTTCTCCCTCTTTTCCTACCCCATTTTAGATTTTAAAGGCTTTTCATAGTGCTGCAGTATGCCTTCCCTTGGAAAACTGAATAAGCAAAAATAAACCAGCTCCATAAAGTATGCTTTGTCTGATATGTTTTTTCAGGTTTTGCTCTGCCAGTAAATTCAAGCATGATCTGAATGGTAACAGCAAGTTTATGGACAATGAGTAATAGCATGACATAGCTAATTAATGCTATTTCAATCCAGACTGTTTAAACAATCAAGCCTAATTGTGCTAAACAGTGTGATGGCTTTATATGGACAGCAGTGAATGCGCAAATCTAAGGGAGATTTAAAGCAAAAGTGCAACCAATACATGCTTTATGGGTATAATAAACTCATCCTGGTACCTTCATTACTTGCATCTCCGGTTGGTTCTGCTGTCTTCCCTCAAGAATTAAAAAACACGTGCTGTACTATGCTTTGTTTGGACAACGTTTCTGTCACTGATTTAAAAACAACAAAATACATGTCATCTATTGTATAGAACAGCTCAGCTGCTGAATGTGCATGGATGCTTCCTGGATATTTGTGCCTCTGTTAGAAAGGTTCTTGAACCTGGTTAGGCTTTTCCTAATCACCGTGTGGCTAATCTTGATATGGTGGAGTACGTACAGCTCCGTATTGTTATTCACCTCTATAACATGATCAGAGTTCTGAGTGTGCTATAACACCCCTATTGATTTCTTTAATTAAAGATAAATCAAAACTGATTGCCTGCAAAAAGTCTAGTTTATTTTTCTTTACATCAAAGCAAACAGCCTATCCTACTATACTCTGAAGTGTCTTTAATAATGGGGGAAGGCGTGAAAGGAGAGAAAGACAGAACAAGGATGCAGCTGAAAGGCAAAGAGCACTCAAAAACTTTTTGCCTGCATTCTCCTCATGACCTCTGTGAATTCCTAACTTTGTTCTTCCTGCCTGCCAAACCATCTAAACTTCATCACTACCGCAACAGGTCACAAGTGTGCGTCTTCAAACTTTACCATTTCATTTATTTCAATTTGGCTTTGTAATCACTTAAAGATGTGTGATGGCCCTATCCCAACTCTCTGCAGTCACAGGAGCTTTCCCTCTTACCTGGCATTTCTTCATGCTCTTGCCAGCTGGAGCCTAGCTTCTTCATCACATAGCAAGGCATGGGAAGTATTAGGCAACCAAATACAGAGGCCAACAAAATTAACAGCTAGGTTTACATTAGGAAAGTATTTTTTTCTGACCGAGCTCAAAATTCAAATCTGAAGTAGGTACCCCTATGTAATTTTATACCGTATGTCAGTCTGTAGCATTAGTATTAACAGATATAATATAAAAGTACACAAAACTCCTACAAAATTTTTTATTGCCCTAAGAGCTTTATTCAATATTTAGAGAGACTTATTGCCTTTCTCTACATTACTTTCTTTTTGGTCAGTCAGTTTAAGCACAGGTCTAGTTATCTGTACGTTTAATCTTCATTATATCAAGATAAAGCTGGTAGTAATTGTCATTCCAATTAAATCACATTACAGAGCTGTGCAGGATTTCTCTTCTGCAATATTCAGGTTGGCCAGCAATTTATGTCACTTTCGATACTTGGGTTCTTCCCCATAATGAGGTTTTAAAGTGTCCTACCTGACATTTACATTCCTAATGAGATTCCTACACCTCTGCTGGGGTCCATAATGACTAATATAATAGCTCAAGCTGTTTTACTGGATTAAAAAAGTTAGAATTTACTTTTATATTATGATCAATATAGTAGCACTTTGCAGTTCAAATATACTACACACACATGGCTCTAAAGTGCTTCACAATTAAATGCATTTAACCTGTCCATGGTAAAAACAACACTATTACAGTTGTTGACTGTGTCGGCCGTTTTCCACCAAGAGAACCACAAAAAGCTTCTCACCCCAAGTATGCCTGGCCTTTCTCTCTACCCTACTTGGTTTTCCATCTGTTCTATTTGCTGTTCCTTTCACATTCACCCCCAAAGTTCACCCCTGCCCTGGCAATAAAATTGGATTTACTGGGACTCGGGGGTTTGTCAGGGAACAGGAGATGGGAGGCAGGGAGAGCAAAACAACGTAAGAGGCTGGAGGCACGCTGTATGTGGCAGTGGTGAGCTGGCAGAAAAAAGGACTATTTCTCTTTCCCTTCTCCACCTTCTCCTGTCCCGCAAGTGAGCTGAGGAAAGATGGGAGGACACGTCATGGCAGCTGTAGCAGCCCTGCAGATGGGGCAGATCCCCTGTTTCCCCGTACGTAGATGGGACAGCAAGGGATGCTGCCTTGCCTGCAGAGGACTTTTCAAGTTGCTGCCTGGAGAGCGGGGATGCAAAGGTGCCCCAAGCTGCAGCGGTGGAGGAAGTGAGAGTTCTTTCTGCTAGTACTTGGGAAACAAGGGTGGATTTTATTTTGGAGGGGGCATGGGCAATGGGCAGTAAACGGTAGGTAGTGGACAAAAAACCCAGGCTGGCTGCTACAGCTGGGGGAAGAGAGGCTTGGGGCAATGCAGAGCACTTCGTGTGCACAGGTGGTGAGGGTAGAGGTGGATGAAAGATGTTTCAAAGGGTAAAAGGTGGGCCAGACCAAAGGTGGGTCTGTCTCTACTACTGCCTTTTTTTTGTTTGTTTGGTTGTTTTTTTTTTTCCCCCAGCATACCAGAATCTCCCTTCCTGCTTCAGGATGTCTGTGAGGAAGGTATGACTGAGCTGTTCAGCCCAGGTATCAAAAGAGAGGGTCCTTTGCTTGCTGCCTAAGAGTTTTTTTTGTTTGCTTGTGTTAAAGAGAGTCATTCAAGCTGAAAAAAAATATTACCATTCTGGGTGTTTTAGAGGTGAATGAACAAAGGCACAGGGCAGGGTTCTGCATTATCTGCACTATTTGGTCACTTAATAGCACGGAGGCGGTTGAAAACTCTGATTTGATAACACTTAGTGCTCATCTAGTCATGAACAAGTGGTTTCAAAGCACTGGAGATTCTGACTTCCCTAATTAACTGATCTTTCAATCATCATGCAAGAAATATGTTTTAACACCCCATCCCTTTACGATAACAAAAATATAGTTAAGCTACCTTGAATTTACTGCAGGGTAAAGATACCAAATAGCAATAATAACACTAGAAAAATCCCTGAAATCTTACCGAGCGAGACCACGATGCTTATCCATAGGTTGCATAACTAAGGAGATTTTTTTTTTTACAGTAGACCCTGAAACAAGCTTAGACAAGGATATATACTGACTGGTTTAGCAGTCTGGGATTTTAGGTACACAAAGTCTTTTTTTACCTGCTGATATCACTTCTGAGTATGATCTGACATGTCTAATAGATAAATACACATTAGCAAATTAATCATCACCCCATGTTATAATTTCTCACCTCTAAGAAATTAATGTGCATAATTTGTTTCTGTTTACATGCAATATTTTAATAGCACAACAGCTTAAGCAAATGTAGCATATTTTCTGAGCACCAGCCAGGGCCTGAATGCTTTCTGTGATATTAAGCATCAATTCTTCACAAAGACAAAAAGAGGCAAATATTTTTCTCATGATAGAATTGATTTTTGCAAATGGAGATTGGTTCAAGTGGTCTTATAATCTTTGCTACTTTTTGCAGTTGGCTCAATGCACAATCTTGTCATTCAGTCATAATCAATTGGGTGATAAAGTATTTCCCTCATCAGTGAAAATGGAGAGCTAAGGAATGACTTGTGCACCAAATATCAGTAAGTCTTATGTTTACTTGGCTAATTATAGGCTGCACCTCCTAGCAAACCTAGCTGCTATAACTCCCTTACCTTATAAAAATACGGCAAGCCTGCTTCAATGATTTCTGTTCCCAACTTCCTGTAATGTAAAAGTTTTTGGATGCTTAATGCTTACCCCTCAAAGTTAATTGTACATCTGTGTATTAAGACAATTTCTCTGTATGAGAACCTGCTGAGGAAATGAAACACACGATACAAACCTCCCTAATCAGGGAGAGAATCACAGTTTTTGTAGCTTATAGGAAGACAAAAAAAAAAATTAAGAAATTCTGACACTAATTTCTATTACGAGGAATTTATCTTTCTGGAATGCTCTTTTCTGTTCCTCTAAATCACGGCAAAGATCTTGTTTGCACATAGATTTTAAAGAAAGAGCATTTGTCATATATAAAACAATGCGATGATTTTTTTTTTTTTGGCTAGGTTTTGTAAATCATTATTTGGTATTTGAGGCTGAAATGTTAAATAAGATTGATGCACGGATTTTCAGTGAAACTAAGAATATATTCGACTTTTGATTCTCAAACATTACTTTTGCTATTTCTTTGTAAATGATGTCTCTTGTGTTGTCAATTCAGTTCCCTCTCTCTCTTTTCTTGAGAGGTTTCAAGACTGGTTTAGAGATTGGGGTATGCCAAGTGGTACTTGTGAGAATGAGCTTTCTGCCAAAACTCATGGGATATCACTCACACAAGCTAGTAATTGCTAAATTTTAAAAAAGTATTTATCTTTTTATTATTGAGAGGACACTTACTGTGCAGCAGCTGGTTTGCTTGCATGGCTGAAGCAGGTATGCAAACAACTAGTTGCAGCTAAAAATAGCTGTTAGTGTCCTGTAAGTGCTGATTTCTCATTGCACACTAAACATGGATCTGAATTTGAGCCGCTTTGATGACAACACATATGCACAGTCAGCTATGTCTCATTGATTTTTGGGTGCTGGATGGAATACACATCAGTTTTCCTATAGCCATTCCCAAAATGATTGATCCAGGCACCATTTTTCAGTAGATCACTAAGTGTTAATTCCATTTGATGGGCACAACAGGCAGTAATATATACTACAAGGAACTTACTTTTAGTAGCATACAAAGTACAGCCTTTTCATCCATTCATGTTGTTGATGTAGATCAAATTAATTTTCATATAAAACGTTTGCTGTTTGTCTTTCAGTAAATCAGCATGCTATAACATCATTATGCTTTTCCTATTGCTTCCTTTCTGGTTTTTCCATAAAAATACAGAAAATATAACACCAACATTTCCAACACCACAGGCAAGCCTCCTCTTACGCAAAGTACAGATTTCTGTACTGAAAAAGCTCTTCATGAATTAATTTTATGATTAAAGTCAAGTAGCATACTGAGCAAAGCAGAGGATTAAAAAAAAAAAAAAATTGCATTGCTCTGTATGGCATTGAAAATGCAGTACAGAAGCTGCCCAAAGAGGGAATAAATTGGAATTGTTCCACTTTAGCTCGGTTTGAGGAAGTAAAAGAGGAAAATAAAAAATAAATTAAATATTATACAACAATTAAATATGGAGGTAACAGTGGCCCATACAAATTGACTGAACTCTAGATATTACTAAACTGGCAATAAAAAGAGGTGAAGCCTGCAATTGGTAACCTGCCTTGGAACAAACCAAGCTGCAACACAAAAGCTGCCATTTTAAAGAGTAGTTTCTATTGACATGAAATTGCTGTCATCTCCATAAGGTTAGGCAAACCAAATACATCTTATATTGTATTATCCTCCTAATCCTTATTAAAAAAAAAAATGAAACAAACAAACAAAACACCTCCAAAAAACAAACCACGATTTACATCAACAGAATATGAACATCCCAGAAAAAGCACAGAAGCATAAGTCTTTGCCAGATATTGTCTTAACTTATTTCTATTTTCAGAAGGAAAAGAAAGACTTCTGGGGACAAAAAGAAAAAGAAGAGATAGGAAATGGAACAAATTGTTGGTTTTGTCAGCACACATGCTAAATACAGCAAAGTTACCACGACTAAAGGGAAAAAAAAATCTACTTCATACTGTTCTAGTGATGCTAACTTTGGAGTCTTAATCAGAATTAGGAAAAAAAGCTAAAGAAAGCATTTCCAGATAAATTCTTTCTGCTATAAAATCTGAGAGAAGGGAAAACTGAAACAGTATAGAGGGATTTTGCAAGTGGCGTAGTGCCGGTACGATTAATAGCTCATCATGGGTCGTTAAGGACCTGATGAAAGGACAGCCAATTTACTAAGGACTTAGGATGTTAATGGTGAAGAAAAGTGGCAATATTCTCCCTTCCTCTTCTCTCCCCTTTTATTGTGACAAGCATATGCTTTCCACACATCTATGAACACAAAATCACAGATTTTCCATGTGAATTTAAATAAGCACACCACCTGAGAAGAGACATGCAAAAATATAGTTGGGAAAAAAATAAGGAGAGGAGGAGGGTGTGATGTTGTAATGCAGTGACTAAAGGAGATTTAAAAAGCATTTTAGAAACCCAAAGCATTTTAAAAAGGCTCAATTAATAGCCAATACACACTTTGTGGTGTTATTGAAGATTGGTAAGCTGTAAATCAGAGACAAAAAATCACTTTGTCCGAATGTGGTCAAGGCTGGCCATGTTTTACCTACGCCATTTCATATTCTATACACTTGAGAAAATGTGAGTTAGGGCGCATTTTAATTGGATTTTTGCTGAATAGTATAGTTTTAATGATTTTTAGGTCACCACGAGACCAGTGACCTTTTCTAAAGGGCAAAAATGGAAGCAAGGTCTTTCTAATGCAAGATTGTGAATTCTTCTTACAGCCCACGAGCCATGTCTGACAGTCCTCAGTCTACCTACAGACCGTTGGAATTTACATGAGCGGTGCCAAGGCACCATCCACACTCCCAATTTTTTGTTGTTTTTTTTTTTTATTTTTCTTTTAGAGTAGGAATTGTTGCACCTTACTTTAACTTGCATTATAAATTTGAGGGGAGAGGTGGGGGTGCAGGCAGGCAGAAGGAAAAATGCATCTTATTACAAATAGTATAGTGAGATCTGTGTAAGTATTTCTGAGCACTGGAAGCAGTAGCAATCACACTGTTGTTTGAGACAAAACAGAAGTCACCTAATTTCAGAGTTAAGGACTCCTAGCAGGAACAACATGTAAGATGTTAATTCTACAGAATATAAATTCTTCGAGGTAGACGGGCTGCAAACAGAGTAAGAGCTTTACTTAAGGAAGGCTCAGAATGATCTGGAAGCTACTTTCCCACCACGCCCTCCCCCTTCCAGAAATTCGAGGAAGCTTTTGGAGCTCAAGGCTAATATAGATTTGAGACATCTGCCTTGCAAAACTCCTGCATTCACAGACTATCTGTGACATCAGAGCAGTCCAAGGTAAGCCACACGGACTGAGTTACATGGCTGTCTAATCAAGAAGTAACTGAACTATGGGAAACAAAACATAGCGCAGCTTTGTTTTGCTAGCTGAAAGCGAAGGCAAAGACAAGTTTTAATGCAAAAATAACGTGCAAATCCTTTGATTGGCTTTGTAAAGCCAAACCAAAATCTGTTGTCATTGGAATAAGATAAATACGTAACATGTCTCTCTCCTAAACACTGCTAATCTCAGTAACTTCAGGACAGAAAAAGTAGTAGAGATCAAGCTAATTAGCTCAGTTGCACCAGAGGGAAATCTTTTTTGCACATGTATTTCAGTCAGCTGTGAGCAAACTCAAATGTTCTTCCATCTTTAAAATTATGAAGACGAATTTGATAAACATAACAAAGGGAAGATAAAGATTTCATCATGAGTAACAGCAGCCTTTACTTTTACATTTATTTAAAGAGAAGTGTGAAAGCTGCTCCTTGTTTGTAACTGTCCCTACAGAGTCTGAAGGAACGATAAAGTGAGAAGAACCTGCATTATCTACATCTACATGCATTTTTAAGATACCTGATTATTAGATTAAACCTGTATAAAACTCAAATAAACTGCAGTCCTCGAAACAACTGTATGCATCTTGGGAGAGCGTTCTGCCACTGAAGCTAATTGCAGTGACCACAGAGAGCTTTCTGTGCACAGATGCAGTCATCTCTCTGAAGTACACCAAGCGTGGCACCTATTGTATCTCTGACACTTAAGGAAAAATATTAGCAATGGTGAGCTGACCTAAGGTCTAATCCTGCCAGCATACATGTAGCTGACTCCATAATGTCCCTGTGATGATTACTGGGGACTAAATTCTCAGCTGTCCTATTAAAAACCCATAAGCCACCTAAAAGGGTCAGAGAGCATCTGGGGTTCTCCTTTAACTGCTATCATAAAATAAGCAGCTGAATCTACGAAGGATGGCCACTAGGAAAACAGTCTCTCTGGTGTTTTAATAGTAAACCAGTCACCATTGCAAATTATTTCTGAAGTCACGCCATTAGCTGCATTTTGCCTGAGGTTTGTTTTGCCTCTGAGTTCAGTC
>WHYT01014216.1:91007-109616 GCA_009806455.1 Tetrax tetrax
GGGGGGGGGGGGGGGGAGGACTAAAACAAAACACACACTTTTGTTATAAGAAAGATGTTATTGGAGTCTACTTTAGTTCCCAAATCTAAACAGGTCAAATATTAAATATTGTATGCCCACCACTACACTCAGAGCTATTACTTTAATTGTAAAGAAGCCTTAAGTGAAGCGCAAGGAAGGGGACAGAGGTTAAAGACATTTCCACTGCCACATGATAATGTGGGCACACAGTCACGGGTGCAATTTAACACATTTTGTCCCATATCATGAGCATAGTCCCACCGTGAAAGCAATCACTTTTGGAGGACTGTCAGGTATATCTAGAAAAGATACACGTAATGCTGTCGCCATTAGATTAATTAAAAATATATCAGTTCATTTCCATACTACAATAAATTCAGCTCAGGTGATCCTAAATCTGTACCACTTGAGTTTATTGTTTTTGACATAAAACAACTGTCTTCACTTCAATACATTTTTTCTTAAAATACAGGCATGTGATTTTGGCAAATGTTCTTACCTAGACACAGTTTGAATATTAATTTCAATTAATTAATAATCAAGATCTGAGGTAAACTGAGTTGAAGTTATTTTTATGCAAACCAGAATTGTGTTTACATTTAGTGAATGAGATATCTTGTCCGCTTCTATTGTGTACTGTGGATAATTATTTAGCTAATGTTCCTTTCCCAAGCAGAGTCTGGTAGGCTGTGCAATACAGAAGCTTTTCCTTTTGAGTCCTATGATTAATTCTCAACCAATTACTATATTAAAGTAAAATTATTAAAAAATCAAAATTAGAGGAAGAAAGTTTGTTGAAGATGGGCTATTGTTAATGATGACGCTAGACCATTAATTTTTAATAACTTGGAGTATTTTGAATTTAACATAATAGAAACTTTCTTACTGAACTGTCATTGCTGAAGAGTCATTCTTTAGCTTTTTTGATCTCCCATTTCAATTGTATTTGCCCTGCAAGAGGAGAAGCTATACATAAATTTATTTTTTATTACTGTAATTGTAATCAGAAAATCTGCATTTCAGTTTGCAAACTATTTACTTGTCTTGAAAGAAAAAGACAAACCTTGTACTAGTTAAATAAATTTCGACCTTAACTTAGTTTTGATTTAATATTCCTAAATTCCAATAGCTAAATCAAATGTCCAGAATAGGAGAGACTGGGGCTGTATATAATTTTTGTCATCTTACTTCTCAATTATGTATTTAATTTATTTAAAGTGTTTTGGCGCATATTGATAAGAAGAAAATACACTGTTCACCAAGGAAAACCTTCTTCTGTGATTAGCCTTCCACCTAAAAATATGAGATCTTACTGTTTTTCCTGATTGCATGGGCATTAATCAGAATCTGTGGGCTTAAATCTTCGAACTTCAGAGGCACATTCGTGAAAGCTGCTGCCAAAAGCTGAAGACCATTCGTGCTAACACTGTATTCTCTCATTTTAAGCAGCTGCAAAAATGTCACCACTTGTCATCCACACAGCAATACACGCTTTGACCAGCCCACTCATGTCGTGGTCATCTCAGCTTCTTCAGACACACACAGGATTTCTTGAGCATTATAAGGCAGCATGTGTCTGAGTCATGGAGATTGCTACACGGAGTCTTGGATAGAAGAAGACTCTTAAGCTGCCCAGGCTACAGCAGAGGGAAAGTAATTCCTCCCTTAATATCTTAGTATTAAATACATGAAATTGTAAAACAACAGGGCAGGCAAACAATGTTTCTTTGTTACCCTACGGCTGAAGTAATCAGCCCAAAGAGAGGAATGTGAAAACTCAAAGCTGACTTTGAACATACAGCTAGTTACCATGGAGGAATATTTGCCCAATTTTGAGCTACCTTTTAGGTAGCTTAGGCGTTCCATCATGATCTGCAAGTCGTTCAGCTAAAGCAGTTTGGGTTCGTTCTTTCTTAGAATTACAAATCTGCGATCTCTCACTCATAACTATGTGAGCTTATAATAGGCCAGCTGCTCAAAAGCTGTACATGGTAGAATTACAATGAGGCATTACAAAGACTCAGTCCTTTTTAGCAACATCCTATTAAAAGAAAACAAATAAAATCCCCAAGTCTTGTATTGTCAGTTAGGTATAGTAACAGAGTCTCAAGAACCTCAAGCATATTACAAAGTTACTGCAGAAGAGTAAGGCTCATCTCACTTAGGAGATCTGAAGCTCAATATTTGAAATTCGAAAAATAAGCTAACCTCTACTATGTCATCATCCCTATAGAATAATACAGAAGTAGCATAATGAGTTGAACCAAGTGTTTAAAATTTAACTATGTAGTTACTTTACCTCAATAACATCCCATCCTCCCATGCCCAAATGCTGGTCTTCTATTCAGGTCTTCCTCATATGAGCAACAGAAGCTAACATGACATCTCAGCTCATCTGAAAGATTTGTTACAGAAGTGTTTTTCTTTAAGTTTGTAAAAACAGACACTTGGGGCAGTGTGGATGAACGTGAGCCAGCAGTGTGCCCAGGCGGCCAAGAAGGCCAACAGCACCCTGGCTTGCATCAGGAACAGTGTGGCCAGCAGGAGTAGGGAAGTGATCCCCCCCTGGCACTGGTGAGACTGCACCTCGAATACTGTGTGCAGTTTTGGGCCCCTCAGTACAAGAAGGACGTTGAGTTGCTGGAGCACCTCCAGAGAAGGGCAACAAAGTTGGTGAGGGGTCTGGAGCAGAAGTCTTAATGAGGAGCAGCTGAGGGAACTGGGATTGTTTAGTCTGGAGAAGAGGAGGCTGAGGGGAGACCTCATTGGTCTCTACAGCTACTTGAAAGGAGGTTGTAGGGAGGCAGGTGCTGGTCTCTCCTCCCAGATAACTTGTAGGACAAGTTAGTTACATAGGACAAGAGGAAATGGTCTCAAGTTGCATCAGGGGAGGTTTAGGTTGGATATTAGGAAACACTTTCTTCACTGAAAGAGTGGTCAAGCACTGGAACAGGCTGCCCAAGGAAGTGGTGGAGTCACCATCCCTGGAGGTGTTAAAAAAATGTGTAGATGTGGCACTTCAGGACATGGTTTAGCAGGCGTGGTGGTGTTGCGTTGACGGTTGGTCTTCATGATCTTGGAGGTCTCTTCCAACCTTAAAGATTCTACAATTAGATAATTGATTATGTTATCATTTTTTTTTATATGATTCTAGAAGGTATGTTCTACTGCATGGACTCTTAACTGGCAGCATAAGAAATGCTTCTTTCAAGGAAAATGTACCCCAAAACCCAATCACCATTGCAAGCTGCTATGGGGCCAAAGAAGTCCAAGCAGTTTTTCTTATTTGAAAAGATTTTTTTTTTTTACATCAAAGTTTTAGTGTTAAATTCATGATAATATTTGCTCAATTATTTAATAGTTTCAAAGGATTTCCTTCAAAAAAACTAAACTGCAGAACACTTGATTTTTTTTTTCGTCCTATCAGTCACAGGTAAAATAATTGTACAGCTCCTACCACAGTATAACATTTGTATTTGCATTATGCCAGTTATCATCCACTAAAATCTCTGCTATGGAAATATCAGGGTACAATTATGATAGTTATCTTTATGCTATAACCCAGACATGCACTTAAGCATGTTCAATTTCATGCTTATTAGTAGTCGTCTTGAAGCAATGATACTGAATTGTATTATCTGCCTACTTCATTTTTCTGCTCTTTTTAGTTCCTTCTGTATTTGACTATGCAGAGCAAAATAAGCAGTTTTCTGAAATATACTTTCAAAGAGATGCCCTTTACTACACCATGCCATCTATGTCATAATTTTAAGCATTGCTTTCTTCACTAGATTAAAACTATTTTTAGTATGTACTGATGCTTTTCCCGCAGAGTTGTTTGTGATACCATATTGCCAACTGATAGAGTATCAGACTAACATCCACATTTTATTGCATGCATTTTGGCTGCAGAATGCATGCAACACTGGATGTCATATCAAGAAAGCTATATATATATATCACCCTAGTTATCAATAGGTGGGCACAGCCATTGCTCCAGGTGAAAACAGAATTTACATCTAACATTAAAAGCTGCTTCCCTATTGACATAAGAATTTCTGCTTTTTCAAATCATCTCTCAAGAAGAGAGAATAAATGCTGCACTGCTGCAAGCTAGCAGCACCTACAAATACCCTCCAAATGGCTCCACAGAGAGACTCAGCTTCCTGCAGGAGCATCTGGATTGCTGCTGAATGGCCATCTGTGTTTTACCGTGAAGAGGATTATAAAACTATTTGCCAGATAGAACTTTGTATGATTTTTTTTTCCCTGCCCCCCAAAGTAAGCTAATTCTTAAGAGCAGTATCGGGAAAATGGGCCTACAATAATGGGGCCTGGATTTAGGTATTTCTCACTATTTAAACAAATGTGCATGAACAAACTTTGTGCACTGTTCAAATTTTAATTGTTTTTTTTGTTCTTTCCTCCTTTATCTCCTGCCAGTTGCATGTGGAAGTCGCATCTTTTCCTTGCAGGTTTTCCCGGTGCCCCTTTCTCCATTATTTACTCAAAAATAAAGTAATCCCTAATTATCCACTATGCTAAACACTTTTTGAGAGGAATGAAGCCTTTACAGTGCTGTTTAAGTATAATTGGAGTGTGACAGCACATCACACTGCAGGAGATGTTCCTCTCAGAAGACTGGGTATTTAAACTGTGACTGAGCTTGATATAATAGGAAGACTGACAGAGACTTAAGAAAGAGCCAGGACAAAATATTAGCTGACAACTGAAAAAAACAGAGTATCTCAGAAGATGTGCTGATCACATAGAATCGAATTATAATGGACTAGACATTCACCTAAAACCAGACTATAAAGAAGCATTTTCTTTGCCTTAGGGATCGAGTCCACACTGAAGGGCAGAGGGAAGACAGTGAGATGGGGAGGCTTCCTTTGGAGAAAGAAACTGCAACTTTTTTTGCTTTCACAATATTTTGTTTTAACAATAACAAATACTGTATGAAAGGGGAAAAAAAAAAAAAAATCAAAACTTTTCTTTTTTCTTCCTGAGAAAGAGGCAATGGTTTAGAAGAGACAAATATCACCTGCAGTTCAGAACACTGCTGAGGAGCATAGCTATCTCAAATACATTTGTACGTGTGTTATAATAAGATCCAGAAAAAAAGAAAGAAAAAAGAAAAGCTCAGCCTTTTTAAAACCTGAGCTTCCTACTAGTTTATTCATTTGTAATAAGGTGGTGGGGGAAAAACAAAAGACAAAAAAATCTAAACCCAGAATTTGAGTCCACACAGATGCAAAATCAGATCAATATATTCACACAAAATAGCTTATATTACAATAAAAAGTTGCCAGAGATACAACCAGCTCTACATCCACAGAAAGAAACAAACAAAACCCATTAAGGATCAAATATTTTTTGATGCACCAAAACATCAATGTGTTTTTCAGAGGAAAAAAAATCTTCGTTGACTAAAGCAATAGGTTTTATTCATAAAATGTCCAAGAAAACCAAATGAAGTAATAATAAAAGTGAAAACTTTGGAATTCACTAGACCATAGACATTGAAGCTTATTTCCCATTCATTATAGGCAGAAATAAATGAAAAGTTGTAAAGAGGAAGCAAAAGAAGAGCAGTTAGTTATATTCAGGATACCTTATAAGGAAAAAAAAAAAAATATGCATGGATGAAATAATCATTTTGGATTGAGGCTACTTTGATAATTTGCACTGTTGTGGCAGATCTGGAATCTGCTGTGTCAGAGGCAGGTTTGAATAAGGACAGGCTGAGTCCTGCATCACAAAATGAAATTCCACAGCTCCACCTCATGCATGCCCACAGAGGCAGAGTTCAACTGGGAAACATTCTGCCAAAAAAGAAGCGTGAAGGGATGACACCTTGCATCTTGCCTTGGTAGGTATTAGATGAGCACTTCCTACACGTGTTTCCAGAATAACCCTGAATCAATCCATTACAAATTAATTAATCCTAAATAGAAGAGAGATCAGAAGTAGGCTTCATTGTCCTTGACTTGAAAAAAAGGAAGACTAAAATGTTAACCAAGCTATGAATTCACCTGGATCAAGTAGTTGAGGCAGATGAACCTCCAAGGAAGACTGAGTTCTGTTCAGGGAAAGCTGCTACAATTACAAGGACTCTGTAAAGTGGGCAAGGACTGAGGAAGGAAAAATGAAGGAAAAAATGTCAAAGGACAGGAACTTTGTAGAAAGGACGCAGCAAACTCACCTTCTCTAGAAGAATACTGGGAACAAATGGAGAACCTACACAGAATGGAAGAAAATAGGCTCACTGATAGACAAAGCTGTGTCAGAGAAAAATGTGTAACCATAAAGCAAAGCCAGCCAGAATCAGTGCCAGACTTTGAAAAGTATAAGTATCATCAGCAACAGAGAAAAAACCTGGTAGCAATATTACTTCATGTGAGCCAGAGGGACTGGAAAATATCTAGACCAGAAGACTGGAAAAAGCTGCATACAAAATCGTATGTACAGTAGCAAGGATGTTTAAGCAATTTATTTCAATGCACAGAGTGCCCTGTAATTAGAAATCTGCAAATGTAGTAACTTTGGCAAGAAAGGAAATGCTTTGCACGGCTGCAGTTTTAATAATACATAAAACTCTGCCTTGAGCTCTAAAGGAAAAAGGGTAAACTACAGTCAAATTTACAAGAAACAGATTGATTCAAACTCTCATAATACACCTGGCTTCCTAGAATGAACAGAGGACAAAGGGATTCTCTACTGGGATTTAGTAAAGCATCTTGACTTATTGCCACATGGACATTACTGGTTAAGATCAAGTTTAAGAGAAGAACAAGATTGTGCCCCCCATAACATGAAAGGAAAGAACTACTTGTTGGAGAGAGCTTAGCACTACAATTCCTCACAGAGCAATCTGGGGACAAATTTTGACGAGATCATTAATAACACGTTAGCCAAGAGCACACCGACATCTCAACATTTGGAAATGCTGTCTACAAGGGGCCTACAGGAAGAGCTAGGTGACCTTAAGGAAGAGAATAAAAGAAACTGCATACAACAAAGTGAAAGGTTATGCCTTTGGGGACCAACAAATTTGGTCATCAGTACAAAACAATGAAGACAAGCCTGTGCATACTACTCAATCACAGGACATTACGAGCCACGAGCGTGACGAGTCTGAGACAGGATTGAATGCCATTCTAGGATCCATAGAGAGATAAATCATGGCCAGTCAAGCACAAGAAGGGGAAAAGCTGAAGGAAAAGGCTACGGCAATTTTATGTGAAGAGGTGAAATGAGCTGGTTTATTCAGCTTTCTGAAAAGCTGACAGGAGATGTGACTGCTTTCTACAAATAGAATAAGAGTAAAGTAAGGAGCATAAAACCAGGCTGTAAAGGACAATGTTAACATAAGAACAAAGGATGTAATGAGTAAACTCAAAACAGAAATTAAAAGAAGGTATATAACCACTAGGTAATGAGGTTTGAACAGCTTTCCAAGGAGGCAAATCAGATTTGTTTCTAAGGCATCCTTTTTAAATGTAATTAAAAAATAAATTGATGTTTACTGGACTTTAATCTGCTTCCTCAGACTTTATTTTATTTTGTTTTATTTCTGGTGGGGTACAAAATAGGATACGGACTATAATTGATTTAATTTCTGGATTTTTGCTTGTTTGTTTTGTAAAGGACAGATTATTTCTGTGTTGGAAAGGCTTTGAGTATTTTGGGGTTTTATCTTAACCCCAGCTACATGCATTTTGGATGAAATGTTTTGATTTCATCTCCATCAGTTCCAAAGCACACACACAGAAATCTATCACACACAATACAAATTGTATGAAGCAATTGTACAGCTTGAAGAATCTATAATAACTGCCATGGAAAGGCTATAAGGAACTCTACCTATCTAGAATTCTGTGAGGTATATAAGTATGGAGCTTTTACCCTTTCCTCAACATATGGGAAGAGTTACGTCTTATAGCCTTTTACTGCATCCATGTTTCATTCCTTCAGATCCAAAGGCCGTGGAGTACACCTGATCCTACTCTCTGCTAATCTCTCAAAACGAGATCTGCTCACTTTCTGTTTTTTTCTCTCTATGTTTATATAACACTGAAAGATTTTTTTATTTTTTTTTTTTTCTGGTTCAAGGGAACACCAGCACCGGAGCTGCAGAACTAATCTCTTTAGTGGGCAAAATAAGAAATGCTGACTTCCATGCATGTATTTCACAATTATTTATTTTAAAAACAAGCTTTTAACCGTCAACCATGTAGAACATGCTTCTATATAGTGCAAAGAAAATTATAAAAGGTTGTTTGTTACTTTGCAAGCTATGTACTGCATAACCTCTTTTGCCATTCTTACGCAATGCCAATTTCATCTCCGAGATAGAGAATCAAGAGCAACATTTTAATAATGCAGACCAATTCTGCATTGCGCGAAGGGTTTTTTGTTGATGTTGTGGGGAGACAATAATAGAAGGCCTCAGGTCAGTGGAATCTGAATTAATTGTTTCTGCAGATAGTTAGTCCTAATATGTTTTATGCAGTGCATTCAGCATTCAGAGAGCATGTATGAATTTTTCAGAAAGCCTTTCATATTCAAATCAGGTAAACATCAAGCTATATACATTCATGAATACAGCAGTAATTATCATGCTCTGAGGACATGTTGAAATGACATTATCACTTGTCAGCAGGATACCACTGGCTGCTGTCATTGACAATTTACATTTAGCATCAGTGTTAAATAGTCTCCTTATTAGTTTGCTAATGATCAAAAAAAATCAATGATTTAAAATACTTCAGGATATAGAACGTTACCTTATAGCTTTGGTAGATAGCCAAGATCGCCCTCAGCAAGCAATGTGTATACAATAAGGTATTAATTCAAAATTAGGGATCCATTACTAGGAATAGATTCCACCCACAATAAGAAAATGAGATGATGATCATAAAACCAGAGAAAAATAATGGTATGACACTAGTTAACCAAATAATATTAGAAGGGAAGATCAGCACAGTCAGTTCCATTCCTTTACTAATGCAAAACTTCTAATAGATAAGAAAATGTTTTCCAGAACCCTGAATAGTTAGTTTGTTTTATTATCCACAGTTTATCTTGTCTGAGGTGGCAGGTCTCCTTCTTTCTATGGCAGACAAATCTAGAAAAACAGTATTGATAATGAAGAAATTAGTTTAATGAAACAATTTCATAATAACATTCTGCAACGTGATGGTCGTTTAGGATCTTTTTCCTGTTTAATGATAAGTAAAATTGGTTTGGCCTTCTCCAGTGAAACAAATAAAAAAAAAAAAAAAGTAGTAGTGACTGAGTCCATTGATTTAAAACCTCTTATATTCCTAGGGAATACTAGCAGATTTGAAAGCAGCATTTCCAATATATCCTGTACCTGGTTACTCTGCATATATGATTAACTCATGCATGTACAACAGTACGTTTTCCACATATATTTTGCCCTGACTTCATCTGCCTTAACAAACACACACTAAATGCTAACTCAGGCACAAATATGCTGAACCAAAGACTATAAATATTTTTCCTTTCCAAGTTCTCCCCCTTTCAAGTAATTTTTCATAAAGTCGTCTTCAGTAATTTTTTTCCTTCAGGACTTTGAAAAGCACATAGCACTTCTGCTCAGAGAGACATGATTAGATATTTTAGAATCTTAGAGTAGATGAGTTATATCTGATCTGCTACAGGAACAACAGGGAAAAAAAATATTTGCAGAACTTCCTCTCCACTTTTCAGAGCTGTATGAAACTGGTATTAGAAGTGAACCAAATTTGAAAAAGTCAGCAAAAAACTAATTTGCTCACCCATGCAACATGGAGACCTTCCTTTCAGAACCACCCTACAGACACGGGTAGAATTTAGAACTAGGAAGACATCTAGGCAAATCCTGCCTGACAAGTTTGCTAGCCTATGATGAAGTTACGGCACTGGTGGATAAGGGAAGAGCAATGGACTTCGTTTACCTGGGCTTGTGCAAAGCATTTAGCACAGTCCTGCAAAACACCCTTGTCTCTAAACTGAAAAGATATGGGTTTGATAGACAGACAACTCAGTGGATAAGGAATTGGCTGGATGGTCACACTCAAAGAGTTGTGGTTAATGGCTGTCAGCTATTCAATTTTATTACCCTTTACAGAATAGATTACCAGCTAATAATTTTTTTTTTTTTTTTGTCATAGAGTCTTCAAAATCTCAACCTGAAACACGGATTTTAAGGCTCACTTATGACAGTTAAAGATATATATCTTACCCCATTGTTATTTGGGCAGTGTATTGCATGACTTAATTCTTAAGGCTGATCCACATATGGTAACTATGTTTCTCGTACAAGCTGCAGTGAATAGTCTTAAAAAAGTTAACCTCGGTACACTCTCTGTGGCTCTAATTTGCAGAGAACTTGCTATTTATTTCAGTATAACGTTGGTGCCTCTTTATTTGCCAATGTGTGCCAACTTACTGCAATGATCTGATCTTTTCTATAGCAAAAGCCAAATCTCACAGGTTTTTGATTTCTTGTGCTTTACAGGAGCGTAAAAAGGCAAAACTTCTAGCAAAGTTTAATAATGCCAAGAGAACATGAAAAATTTTGGCTTGGAGAAGCAACAGCTAAGGAAGAATATACTTCTAGTCTTCCATTAGCCAAATACAGATTAAGGGAAGACAAAACCAGGGTCTTATCACCAGTACATAGTGCAGAGGACAAAAGCCAAAGGGCAAGTAACAAGCTGCAGCTAAGTACATTCTTAATAGACAGAATGAATAAACACTTCACTGTGAGGGAGCTTAGACTCTGAAGCAGGTACGCAAACCATAAAATGTTGACAAATATTGCACAAGTTATTGATTCTGTGTGGGGGGATATAAATACATATATAATTCACTTCTTTTCGCACAAGTATGATGTTTATTCTCTTCCTTAAACTATATTTTCCTCTACTGTATTTTCCTCCTGATCAGTACTAGGGAATGTCAGTATTTGGGTTCTGAGTGACTGATCCAAGTTTTCTATCTTTTACCCAATGTCTGAAGCTTTCTGCTGCAGTATTTTGCTGTGCTAGTAGGTTATACATTTGAAGAACTTATTCTGTGAAGAAACTGAAGAATTTATTCAGTGCTAATAGAAGGGGCTAACATTCTTACGGACTGAGGAGTGCCTATACCAGCTCACATTAAATGCCTGTCTTTCTCAGCATCTCATCTCCAACAATGACCCACAGGAAATCTCCAGGGAAGAGTTCAAGAACAAGGCAACCGTAGAGTATGAGGAACAAGAAAAGCATAAAGCTTATATCCCGCAATACTTTCCAAACATCTAAAAAGTTGTGTCTTGGATCTGTTCAGCCAAAGCGAATGCCTTTATATTTGAGTATATTTTGCTTCCGTCAAAATGGAATTCATCGTGTCATTAGACAGCACTCTTACACAGATTAGGCTGCATAAACATATCAACCTTAGTTTCATTGTTTGGTTTTTGGTCTTGTTTTCAGCTTATTTTGTTTTTTTTCCCTCATGAAAGTTTTCTTAACTTCAGCATTTGAGTCCTTGCATACCTTCTTTATGTTGCACTTTTCACACATCATGGAAAGAATTATTAGAGTACTATACAACGCCATAAAAGAAGCACAGAGCAAGAAACTATTTCAGGAAGTATTAAATGTTTTCAAATGCAGAGTGAGTTCTAATGAATACTTCGTAATTTTTCTGGGATAATGCAGCATTCCAGGAAAAAGGACATACCCTATCTCATTATTAAGTTTTGGCTCTTCTGCATCACTGCCTTTCCTCTGTACTCCTAAAGGTCTATCCTATCGGATAAAACTGGCACAGCCCCACTGTGCTGAGAGCGTCGGTGGTAGCTTGGGCCAAATTTCACTCTCGGGCCCAAATCCTAGTTAGTTTTTAAATATAAATATAAAAAGCAATGAAAAATAGGTAGCCACAAGGTAAGCTACCTAACTTTAAGCTATGGAAGCATCCTCAAATCACTTTTTCTACTTCCTTCTTCAATCCTTCTCACATTTATTTTAATAATCCAGGCCCTGATTTGCATAGGGACTCTCTTTTAGAGCCCTACATTATATGCAGCATACTGGTGACAAGCAGATTGACAGTCATAGGTAAAATCAGAGGTGACTGTGAATTTCCTCGTGAAATCAGAAGGATTTGCTCCTCAGAACTCAAAGTTATTCACAATTACAGAGTAACTACAACAAAACTTTCACTGGGAAGAGTTTCAGAACAAACTCAGCCAGGTCAGGATCTTGAATCTCAGCCCTTTACAAGCCTAGTGAGTAACCCAGGTTTGGCACACTAGTCAGTTTGAAGGAGCTAGCATGGACAGTTAAAGCAGAAAATCATGTTATTTGTACTTTCAACAATTTTCTTAAATCTTTAAAATTAAATGACCTCAGGGAAACTCTCAGATTTAAACAGGAAACAAGCATCAATGCATTCAGGGGAATTTACAGTTAACTGACAAGACTGGTGTTTGTTCCAGTATCGTTTAAGATGACACACTTTTCCATTCAAGAAACTGAGAATGGGAAAAAAAAAAACCCAAGACAAACAACATCACAAATAAATTCTTACATCAGTTTTTGCTGCATCAGTGCATTTTACACAATAAGACAGAATTGTATGCATAGACTTTTCAGCTAAAAATTCCTCAAGCTTTTTCTTTATGCAGGCTATTGTTACACAGACTTTATTAGCCATTGCAGATGTGGGAGGAGAGTGGCAGGTGCAGCTTAATTTTTTTTTTTTTTCAATTAAGAAAACTATACACAAGCACCATGAAATTATGTAGGTAGATGCCATTTCAAATTCAAAGAAACCAAATATCAGGGAAAAAAAAGTATCTTAAAAGACTCAGCTCATTTGCTATTAATAAAATGCCATCTGCCATTTTATGGTGCATATATAAACAGCAACAGATAGATGCCAATGTAATTTAGAATTTCTAACTGCAGCTAGGCCAGGGCTAATTTCATTCAAGGGATAAATGAGGAAGTCTTCCTTTGCCAACTGACAAATGTAATGATTCATGATTAATGAAATCTTTTCTCCTCTACAGGCCTTTCCTTTAAACATGCTTCATTGTTATCAATGGAGTGAGGGAAATTGTACTTTCAGAAATGCCCACAGCAAAGAAAACCATCCGCCCTTGGATGAATTGGATCCAATTCTTACCAAAAATCAGAGTAAGCAGAAATTAGAGAACTAGTAGCTACCTCTAAAGAATTCTAGCACCATGTATTTTTCCAAACTAAAACTAAATTTGAGTGGAGCCAATTGAAAATTAATATTGAAAATGGTTTCTGTGGTAGCAACTTTTTTTTCCACAGAAAATTTTGATCAAAAAATATTTACATTCGATGGAGAGCTTTAAGGGGGAAGAAAAAAAAAATCCTTCATTCTTGTTATGTATGATTTCTATCTTTATTCCTTTTTCCCCAATTCAAAAGAATAAAACAGCAATAAAAAATTCTGAAGACTCATAGTGTTTTTCTCTTTCAACTCTAAATTTTGTTCCTCTTAGATTGCTGACATCTATCTCATCCTTTACCTCCTCAGCAAGTTAATGAAGCAAGTTATTTAGGGGTTTTAGGGAGGTTTTTTGTTTGTTTTTCAGATGTTTATCCAATCAGTATTTAAAGCCTCTGACGTGAAGGCTCTGTCTGCAGCTAAACAGGTTGCAGAGCTCACAATGTTTCAATGTTTACTGTTTGAATTTGCCCCTTCCCACTCAAATTATTATGAGAGTCAGTGGGAGACCCCAGTCTCTTTCAGCATGGATGTCATGGTGGAAACAGATCATCTGTTCTTGTGGCTTAAGGAAGTCTCATCTTCAAATCTACTCCTCTATTTCTTCTGTTGTCTGTCTGTCTTTCTCTTCTACAGAATTGTGAACAATTTTTCCTGCAACAATGCTCTCCTTTCACCCAAGCCAGTTTCCACGTTCCACTTCTCACTCCTACTCCCTATGTGGAGTTGTACTTTTCCCTAACTCATGTATCAAGAAAAGCCAATTACATATTCAAAGAACTTGCCTCTGGTTCACAGTGGATTTTCAAGACAGTTCAATAGTAGAGCTAATGCAATTTATTTCAAGATCAAGGGAAATGTATTACCAAGTCTAGTAGGTGCCCATTAGACATTGAACTATCCTACCACCTCTCCTATCTTTTAGAAGTTACTCCCAAGAATTCAGACTCTAAGCTTGACAGAACTGTGTTTTACTTCAACTTGAATGCAACTAACTTGACAGTATGTGTCATGAAAGAGTGCAAAGTGACAGACCTGTTAATTCTAACATGTGAAAAACACTGCTGTAGTATTTTAAGTCAGAAGAAAGCATAACGAACAGGTAAGAGTGATATTCATGAAAGATTCCTATCACTCTTTTTAATTAACTTTTAGCAGCCATCATAGGAAAACATTTTAGCAAACATCACTTTGTTGACTTGAAGCCAAAAAGAGAAGATAAGTGTAGGAGTTCCTTGATTTTATAGAGAAGCTATACAAGCAGATAAAGACAAATCTTGCCCACAGAGTACATTGATCCCTCAAAACCAATATTTCCTCCCTTCAGGGTCACTGCACGCTAGCAGCAAGTTAGACCCTTGCCCATCTTATACTTTTCAAATTGCAAAGAGATTTGTTATTCCATAGATCTCAATCTTTAGTAGAATGGGCAAATAGATTTGGTCACATAAGTAGATCAAGAAAGAACAATACGTGCTAATGAATTGGGACCACAAACTGCTTAAAACAAGGATTAATATTTGTAAGAACCGCGATGACTAGAGATTGATATAGTATGTACAAGCATTTGATTATTGAAAGATTATGCTCTAAATAAAGCTTCATATTATTCACTTAGCTTGAACTGTGTTATCAACACAGACCAACAAGCAGAGACAAACTTAAGTCTGAAAATTAAGAAGTGGCTATCAGACACTCAAAAAGCTGGAAGGGGAAGAGCCCTTGTGCAGTTTTCTACCTGCTGGAAATGTAGCATGACACAGAATCCCTTTTGATTTGGGCTGTTGGGTTAGTGGCCACGATTTGAACTTGCAAAGATGGTTCAGATTTTGCTGCCAAAAAACCAAAGCTTTTGCATAAGCAATCTGGATGCTAGTTAACACATGAACTCAAGCAGCAGTCATAATAGATGGAAAATTACAAGGGGGACTACAAAATTTTCTTCATAAAGGAGAACAGATACATCAAAAAGTGGATCAGTGGTAAAGAAAACATTTATAGTAAGCTTAAAGTGATTATTTTTTGCAATTTATACGTGATTAAAAACAGAACTGTATGGCACTCCAAATGTAAAATTGCTGTTGACCTGACTGTGATTTTTTCTTGAGCAACATAAATCTTGAAGTGAAAAGATTATAAACAGATATACTTGATAAACATTAGAGATACTAGTATGTCAAGTTCATTTTCCATGCGTCCATAATCCTCTATTCCAGAGCACACAACCAGAACAGCAAGAAAAATCAGGTCAACAACTAGTATATGTTCCCTGCAAGGATATTTTGCACTTTTGTGTAATGATTTTTTTCACCGTTGTCTTAAGAAATAAGTAAATTGGCATTGTTCCAGTACTACGAAAAATGCTTATGAAAATTTAGTTGTTAGGTTAGAACACTCTACTTGAAGTTTCAGAACGTACATTGGAAAAGACATACAGTAGTCATCTTTTTATTCATACTTACACTTTGCATGAGCAACTCATGATAACTGCTTTTATAATCAGATTAAGAAGACTGCAAACACTGTATGCTTCATAATCTGACTTTAATGGCTTCTTTGGATTAGATAGAAACTCAAAAACTGTAAGAATTAAAACCAAAGAAATTCTACACTCAAGCAAGCTGAAACCTAGTTATATTGAGAGAGAACACAAATTTTAATCTTTAAGATTAAACTAATAGTAGTTATAGGACAACTATTTTCGTTAAGACCAAATTCAAGTGTTCATCATATAAAAAAATAAAAGCAATGCAAAGATAGCCTACATCTCAGAAAAGCAAGAAATTCTCCATTTCCCTCTGTTTGACCCACTTATAAGAGGCTGGATGTTTAAGAATAAAGTTGTACATCTTATAAATCATCTTGTGCACAGAACATCAAACATATGAGACCAACCAAAATAAATGAAGAATTAACACGGACAGAGAAACATGTAGCTTTATAACTTCTTTACGGAAAAACATGATAGTACCTTTGTAATTAGTACCAGATCTTCATCCTGGTGGTCTGGTTTTGTAAGGCTATCGTCAATGGCTAGGAGACAGAAGTAAATTAAGGAACTCTCCAGATATGTCCATCTAGAAAGATTCAGTGTTATAATCTATTTCTTCTGAGTATCTATACATTAAATTGGAGGGATGGCCCATATAAAAGTAAAACACTAAAAGAAATATGAAGCAACCTGGAACATACTGTTAATTCATTAACAATCACTGATAGCTGAAAACATAGCGTCTGAATGACAGGTATTTAGTTCAAATTAAAGCACACAACTTCAGTGCCATTAAATAAGAATAGTCTGGTTCCATATTCAAAGTAACATTTCAATATCAAGGCATAGGAGCTACTCTGAAGAGCTTAATTGCTGGAACCATTCCAACACAGCTGTTCATTCCAAGGAGCCTTGAAACTGTTAACACTTATCTAAACAGGAAAACATCATGAAATAAAACTTTATTTACAAACTCACACTGCTGCATAACTGAACTCTCCTTAAACTTTTGAATTTTGGCACTATTTCTCTTGAATCTCCGTCAAAGCTTATTACAGTAATGTGCAGTTCTATGATTCTCCCCGTTTTAGCAAAAAGGGCCCAGAACTTCAAAGGGGAATGATTGTAAATAGTCTTCAAACCTCTACCTACAAGAGATCTAAAGGGAATAAATCTCCTACTCAAGTCTTTCTCATCCTAGTTTAAAATACATTAATGGAAATCCTGACCAGGATTCAGCAGGACCAAGGCCATAGAAAAGTTGCTGATTTTCATCCTGAAAAGCTCTAAAATTATTTGGGATGTGGCTATTTATTTAGCCCTGTGCAGATTTCTTGCCAACATTGCCACAGGTATGCCAGGAATATGGCTGAAGTGGAGCCATTTAAAAGAGACAGTATTCAATCCCCAAGAAACTTGAGAACTTAGAACAGATTTGTCCTCTCATTTATGCTGGGGTAATGTAGAAAAGCCAAGAGGTAGATTCAAGAGCCACACAGTCTCCCTTCCCCTAGATTTTTATTTCTGAAGGCAGAGGACAAACATGTCATCCTTCTTGTCTATTCTATTCTCATGCAAATAGCATAGAGTGCTTTCCTCCTAATAACCCACCTTCTTGCCAAAGCTGTCAAAAAAAAAAAGCGCTAACTTTTTGGATTTACTTTATTAAATTTTTAGTATTCAAATTTATGGGAGTCTTCAAGCCTAAATCTTCATCAGAGCTTATCAAATAATTAATGCTCCAGAAATCAACTGAAAAAACATGCACACCCCCCATCCAATTAAGCAGATCGATAAACCAGAGGGAAAAAAAACCAAAATAACAGCTAGAACCCCTTTGCTGCATCTGTGAAAGAAAAGAGTAAGAACATTACATACAAAGCACCTTTAAGATTCAAATACAAAGCCCAGGAAAGTGGACTATCCACTAAAGTGCCTAGCACATTAGGGGAAAGAGGTGATATTCTCAATTTCAGTGAGACATCACATGTAGCTTTATGAAGTTGTTATCCCTTGAAAAAACAGTATAAATATACTCCACTTTTTTTTTTCTCTACTACTTTTTAGAAACGTGACTCAACAGTTCAAAACAAGACATTCAAACATATCCAATAACTTGAAATCCCATTTGGGAAACATAACTATGCCTAACTTTAACAAACCTTGTTCAAGTTCAAAATTCTAAATTTTGAGAATGAAATTTAGCTTCAAGACTATGAAAATCTGAAGTGAATAGATAGCTAGTAAACCCTGGAAGAAGTAACTGAGGTAGGAACAACAAAACTTGATTTGCCAAGCTTCAATTTCTCCTTCCAAAGGGTTTGAAAGTTCAGAACTGGGAGATTCATCTTGCACTGGAGTTCCCTAGGATTGCCAAGTCCCTACTGCCCATCTAGAAAGCCACATGTTGTAGAGGTCCAACTCTGAGAATGGCTAAATGGTAGAAAGTCAGAAAGACTTGGGGAATTTTTTTTTGTCTGGGTAAATGGTATTGGAACTTCACCCCAAGATCTTCAGACTCTGAAAACTCAGGCTACTTAACTACTCATGAGGTAGCTCTTAGAAGTTACGTTGACTTGAGCATAAGATTATTACAAGTGGTGTTTCTCTACAACACAACTTAGGCAAAAAACATGCATTAAAAGAATTCCTTACAGTCCCACCAGTGGACTTACTCTCATTGAGGCCTCTCTTTTATACACATAAACATCTGATGAAGTGATCACAGTCTACTCTAAGCCCAAGAGAAAGACCAAACAGAATGTGTATTTTGGCTGTCTTCCACCTTGTCTGAAGAAAAAAAAAAAAAAAAAAAAAAAAAAAAAAAA